>CATIWO010087713.1:0-11303 GCA_949673435.1 Macaranga tanarius | reverse complement strand
CATAACAGCACAATATCAATAAGAAAAAAAAATTAATTTTTTAAATCACAAAATAAAATCTAGTACATAAACAAGAAACAGAAACGAAAAAAATAAATTTTTTCACATATAAAAATATGAGCACACACAAAATAACAAAATAAAATCCATCAGACCATCAATATTATAGATCTATATATATACAGAATAGAGTAGAAGAAGAAACAGAAAATCAATAATCGATTCATCATAGACCTCTTATCTATATATAGATAACAGATCCACAATAAATAGAATATAAATCATCAAATATTCATCAAGAAATTACCATCAATCACAGATCCTCAGAAAAATTAAGGATCTGTTATGTGTGAGTGTGAGTAGAAAAGAAACCGAGAGTTGAGAGAACAGAGAATGAAGAGGAGGAGAATTTTAGAGTTACTGGGCTAGAAAGGAAGAGGGAGGATTGATAGAAGCAAAGAGATCAGAAATTTATCTTGTAGGGGAGTGGGATGGCCAGATGAGGAAGACTAAAGAGATCAAGAGAAGAGAAGCGTATGTTGAGTATTGAGTGATGAGAGAGGGTTCGAGATCGAGAGAAGGTTCCAGAGAGCGAGGGAGATAGATAGGTTAGAAGAGAGAGAGCGGCGAGAGAGAAATAAGAGGCAGATGAGATGAGTGACTGAGTGAGTAGGGTTTTATGCTTATATAGTGGACACCCTAATTCAAAACGACGTCGTTTTGAATTTTACAAAATTTTGAAAAATCGGTCGGTTCGGTTTATAAAACTCTTCAACCGAACTGTTAATCGAAATTCAAAATTTTCCCTTAATCCCCACCGATCCAATTTTATTTTTGTTGCAAAAATTCGGTCGATCAACAATTTCGGTCGGTTCGGTTCAGAATTTTTGGTTCGGTCAGAAATTGAACACCCCTAATGAGAGCATCCTTTATTGAAGGAGTACAATAAAAACCACATACAGCAGAAAGCATTTTTTTTAATTACCTTGTTGCAGCAACAAATCATTTGCTTAACACCAAGAGTAAAAGCAAGAAGAGCATGCTCACGAGTTTGGCCATCCTTAGAAATACCAGCTTCAAAGCCACCAGTGGTGGAATCAATAATAAGAATAGCACAATCAGCCTGAGAGGTACCAGTAATCATGTTCTTAATAAAATCACGATGTCCAGGAGCATCAATAACAGTGCAGTAGTATTTGGTGGTCTCGAATTTCTATAAGGCAATATCAATGGTGATACCATGCTCACACTCGGCCTTAAGCTTGTTAAGCACCCAAGCGTACTTGAATGATCTCTTGTTCATTTCAGTAGCTTCCTTCTCGAATCTTTCGATCACACACTTGTCGATGCCTCCAAGCTTGTAGATAAGGTGTCCGGTGGTGGTGGACTTGCTGGAATCGACATGGCCGATGATAACGATGCTGATGTGAACCTTTTCTTTACCCATAGTTGATGTCTAAAATAGATCTGAATTGAATAAGTTACAGAAGATCTGATGTGGAATGAAATATAGATCTGAGAATTGAATAGGTTACCTGAAGAGATGGCGACGGCGGAGAGTGGAGGAGATTAAAAACCCTAAGAACCTTGTTTAGCGGCGACAAAGATAAAGCAAGGAAACAGAGGGCGCCACGTGGCACCGAGATTACACGTTGGATGTATTTTCGACATATGTAAGCGACAGCTCATTGCTGACTATCGGAATATAACTTTGGGTAGTACGGTGATATCAATTACAAAGGTTGTGAGTTTTCTGTTATAAAAAAAAGTTGGATATTTTTCTGTTATCATTTTGAAAACTTGGGTACCATCAGTACAATTAACCCCAAATAAATTAAAAATAGATGTTACAACAATACATAAAAAGCTAACACACACACATACTTTACATTATCTCTTTTTGTTTCCACAATTGTTTTGTCAAATAAATTGAAAACAAATGTTGCAACAATAGATTAGAAGCTAACACACACATACTTTACATCATCTTTTTTGTTTCCACAATTATTTTGTTAAATAAATTGAAAATAGATTTTACAACAATAGATAAGAAGTTAAATTTGGATTTTTATTTGATAAAGGTTGAATGATGAAAAAATTTAGACTACAATTTTAGTTTCAACATAATAATTAAGCCACTATTTGAAATTTTTCAAGTGCTCAATCTTGTGGCTTACTTTGATGTTTGATTCAACAACATTTGCACTCTCATACACAAGAGCCATGTCACTTTAATTTTGTATTTCCTAATAGATGCCATTATCACTTGAAAAAGAGGAGTGAAAGGGCTACCTCCTAGCTTTTGGTTCCTATACAATATAAAAAAAGGACGATCAAAGAAGTTGTAGGTTGGACGACAAAGAGAGAAACAATGACAGGGGAGGAAGAACCGTAATTAGATAACGTCAAAAAGAAATTAAAACTATGTCGTCTAAAGCATGTAAAAATGGAGAGTTTTGGCAAAAAATTTTATTTTTTAGCTTTTAATTTTTTAATCACTAGCTGTGTAATCATGTCAATATGCCGCATCATCATTGTCACCATCCATTTTGATAAAAAAAAATATAACTGCAACAACTCAAAAAGAATATAGGCTAAATTCCCACACTTTTAAAATTATAATATATTGGCAAAAATGAGTAAAGTTGATGGGTAAGATTGTGTATTAACCCTTTATTATTTTGTATATAAATTTATAATTATTTAAATAATAACAAAATTCAGGCTAATTCAAGTTAATATAATTATTTAAATAATATTATTATTTAGAACGAGTTATTATATTTAATTGCCCACAAACATGAACCATCTTCACAAGTTCAAATAACTTCATAAATCATTAGAAATAAATTACTAAAACCTCCTAAGGTTTGCTCAAACATATTAGTTAATCCATCATTTTTGAAAAATACATTATGATATTTCTAAATTTTATTTTCATTATACTAATTTATCCTTCCATCAATTTAATTGTTAATTCATGGACTAAAGTGTATAACACAAAATATTTGCTTCGATCCTTGAAGTTTTATATTTCTAACATCCATACTATTTTATACTTTTCTTTAGCACTTATATCATTTTTTAAATTTTTCTTCATTTTAAAAAATAAATTCTCTGATTTTATTTTTCATATTTCAAATTGAAATTATAAATTATATAAAATAATTTTAGGATTTTTTCATAAATAGCCAGAAAACCAAAAATAATATCAAAAACCACATTGACCAATAGTATTTTCAAAAATAGATTTAAGAAAGTTTTTTTTTTCAAATCTAGACTATGACTCTTCTAGAAGCTGTTTGACTCTTCTAGAAACTGTTTGATCATTCTATTTTTTTTGGATGAAGGTATAAAAAAGCCCCTAATGTTTATGCCGAGGAGCTCATTGGCCCCTAAATAATTGTCGGACTCAATTAGGCATACCAATGCCTATTATCTGTAATCCAGGTCCCTCATTTAACGGTGACAAATTTTCTAATTTTCTGCCGTTATCAATTTGGATGGTGTGGTTAATTGTGGGACCCACACGTCTATTCACAAGCTAATGAAGGGAGTTTTTGCCGCCCCTTAGCACTATTCAACTAACGTTACTCACCAATCCTCATAACTCCCACTTCCTAATAACTCTCTTTCATAGTTAATTATTGATAGCAACTTCTCTATCCCTTTGTGAAACCAGCAAACAAATTGAGTTACAGGAGAAACCCTAGAAAGCTAATAATTTACAAGAGAAACCAGCACTTTGTAGTTGATTAAAGGCAAGATCGAGGGTTTCAATGCACTAGGATGTGAAAGAAGCTTATTATAACTAAAAAGGTAAGACACGTGGGGTTGTATATTGTGTATAAATTTGTTGCTTTATGGTTTCGACATTGTTTTCCTTATTGTGTTGGCATTTTTGTTGCATTTTTTATATTTTACATTGTATGTGGTTTATGTATTTTAGTTGGATGGTGCCAGGATGCATGCACATGTAGGCCATGGGATTGGGCATATGGGTGTAATCTTATTTTGGTTCTATGTTGTGCATGTGGGCTGCTGTTGACATAAACAAACGAACTCATATACTTAAAATGATGGTCTGGTGCTAATTTTTTTTGTCTTCTTAATTTTGAATAATACAGAATGACTAGACTTATTGATATAAGATTTAACTACGGTGGTATATGGGATTGGGAGGGATTAGAATTTGTGTATGTTGGTGGTGAAGTGGATGTTATAAATGATTTTGACCCTGATTATCTTTATTACTCAGACATATTAAAAAGGTACCAAAAAATATTAGGCTACCCAACAGTGAAAAATGTGTTTGTACTAGAACCTGGGAGAAGCCTTGCAAATGGATTATTTTTGGTACATGATGATGTGACCATTAGACAAGTTTTAAGTTATATAAACAAACAGAGTTGGGTTAGGGAGATTGAGTTTTATTCAGACCATGATATAGACAAGCCTGCTTTTGAGATTAATATTCTGCCTCTAGAATATAATGTTAGCATTGAGTCGAATGAGGCACATTATGGTAATGGGGTTGGGTTAGGTGAGGAACAATGTGTAGATGGCCAGAATACAAAGAACCCTGAAATACATGCACAGAAAAGTGAAACTGAAACACAAAATATGGAAGGGGATGGGGATAATAGGAATAGTAATCAACCTGAAACACAAAATGAAGTAGGGGGCAGTATATATATTGGTCCTAGTGGTTATGTAAGTCAAGAGGAAAATAAAAATGAAGACAGTGGTAATGATAGTGAAATAGAAAGTGACAGTAAGGAAGATAGGGATATAAATCAGAGTGGCCCACCTGAGGAAAGAGTTAGATATGATGGAAAGGATGGTAAGGGGTATTTCATACTTGGAATGACCTATGGTAATGCAGGTAAAGTAAGGGAAGCCATAGCCAAATATGCTATCTCCTTTAATAACAAATTAAAGCTAAATCCTAATTAACCCCATAGGATTAGAGCTAGGTGCATAAATGAAGAGCATTGTCCTTTTAGGCTACTGATCTCAAAATATAGGCACAATCCTGGGTTAGCTGTAAAGACTTTAGTGGACTCACACCAGTGCTTTAGATATTTTTCTATCCCTAGTTGCACTGCTGCTTTTTTGGCCAAATACTTCAAAGAAAGAATTTACAAAAATCCCAAGTATATGGTAGCAGATATGAAATTGGATGCAGAAAAGATATTAAAGGTGAATGTTAGTAAAGCAAAATGCAAAAGGGCTAAAAGGGCAATTATCTAAGAACTGGATGGCAGCTTTAGAGTTAAATTTAAGTATTTGGAGGTATATACAGCTGCAATTAAAAGAATAAATCCAGGAAGTAAGGCTGAAGTTGAACTATGTAAAGAAGCATTAAAAGAAGGTAAGAGGATCTTTAGGAGGATGTTTGTGTGCTTTGAGGCTTGTAGGAGAGGATGGAAGGCAGGTTGTAGACCTTTGATAGGTCTTGATGGATGTTTTTTGAAAGGAGTTTGTAAAGGGCAACTGCTTACTGCTGTTGGTGCAGATGGTGATGGTCAGCTCTTCCCTATCTATAGGTCAGTAATTGATAAAGAGAACACTAAAAATTGGAGGTAGTTTCTACATTAGTTAGTCCAAGAGCTTGATCTTGGTGATGGAGGACATCTGACTTTCATTTCTGATATATAGAAGGTACAGTGCCTTTCATATTTTTATGCTTTTTATATTAACAATGCATTAAAGGTAAATAATATTATCTGTCATACAAGGTTTGGTTAATATTGTGCAAGAGGTCTTGCCTATAATAGAACATCGCTGGTGTGCTAGGCATATATTCACCAATTGGTCTAAAAAATGGCATGGAGGTGAGATGAAAAAGAAGTTATGGATGTATGTTTGGAGCACTTTTCCTAAAGAATTTGAAGATAATTTGCAGAAGTTAGGTGAAGTTAGTTAAAAGGTACCTGAGGACCTGCTTAAATACCTATTACATAATTGGTGTAGGGTATATTTCAACTCTAGATGTAAGAGCTACATGGTGGAAAACAAAATTTCAGAGAGATTCAATGCAATAATAATCAATGCAAGACAAAAGCCAATAGTCTCAATGCTAAAAGAAATAAGGTTGTACTGTATGAACAAGATCAAGGATAACATAAAGGCATCAGAAAAGTGGTATAATGAGTGGAACCCAAGTAGTATGAAGATGCATTAGTACAATAGAGACAATGCCTCAAGATGCTTGATTGTCTTTAATGGAGATGTTGGGTATAAGATTGGAGAAGGGGCTGACAAGCATATTATTTTCTTGGATAAATAACTATACATATGTAGGGCATGAGAATTGACTGGGATTCCCTGTTCATATGCCATGTGTGCATTATGGCACTCAAAGAGTGATCTAATCTCAGTCATGTCTGAGTGGTAACATAAGTCCAAGTTTGAAGCCACTTATTAAACACCTATGCAACCAGTCCCAGGAACTATGTTCATGAGGTGTGGTGAGTATCATGCAATTGAGCCTCCTCCATTAGTTAAGCTAGCAGGTAGACTAATAACAAAGAGAGTCAGAGGTACGGAGGAGCCTAGGAGCAATACAAAGCTGTCCAAGAAAGGCACCAGACAAAGGTGTGGCATATGTCAAGATGACAGCCACAATAGGAGATCATATCCTAATAAAGGAAATCAGGTAATGCTATGTATGGATGTTTGTAGTTGTTTACACTTATATTATATGGAACATATTACATGTGGTTTATGTGAACATGTAGGGTGCTGAAAGTACAAGTGGTGGACTAAGATCAAGAAACACAAATGGAGCTGGAGGCAAATATATTGGTCGATGAAATTAGTCACCCACAATACAGGAACCCCCACCTGCTGTACCCCCATATGAGGTAGCATAATTTGAGGCACATTTGGTTGAGACCCTGTCAAATGAGGCAACCTCCACTGAGGCCCCTTCCACTGTGGCCCCTTCTACTGTGGCATAATCCACTCAAGCAAGCTCAGCTTAGGCACCATATACTGTGGCACCATCCACTCAGGCAAGCTCAGCTCAGACACCAACCACTCATTTTCATGTTAGGGTTCCTGTAAGAAACATCCAATGAGGTCATGGATGTTATGTGAACATCCACACTGGGAGAGCAATCTTCAATGTGAGTATAAATGTAGACTTAACTGAGCTTGATGTTATTTTTATATAACATGTCAGTGTTGTGTTGATATAACATGCTCATCTTGATGTAATAATATAGTCTTATGACAAATTTATTTTCACTTTTCAGCCTGATCAAGGAACTAAAAAAGTTATTGATGAAGGCCATCATGTAAGACCTACTTCAACTGAACATGACACTGATCCAGTCACAAGGTTCCCCATTTTAAATGAAAGGGAACTTAGGAAGGGCAAAACCACAGCTCAAATAGGTTTTACAAGGACCATCAACTTCAGAGGGGATGGCTCCCAAGTCACTTTTGCAACTGACCTCCCTTTCAAAGCTCCAGGTTTGCAGTGGAATGGTGGCCCTGCTGTGACATTCAGGCAGTTACAAGCACAAAAAGAGCAAGTCAAGTAAAAGAAGGCCAAAATTGTTGGCAATTCCTCCAGTAATTGATTTACATAGAATTTAGGAACTTTTTGCAACTGTTGTTTTTTGGGGATAATTTAAGTTTTTTGAAACTATATTTCAATAAAATGTAAGTTCTTTAGGAACTACAACTCATGTGTATGGAATCAGTTCCATCAGAACTTGTTGGGGTTGGTTTCTTTGACATATACAACAGTGGGTTGATGTAATTTGGTTATTAAACTGCCTATAAAATTATGAATGTCAAAGAACTTATTATTACTACAATATTTTTTACTATTGTTTAATTGAATTTCATGTTAGTTTATGCATATAAACTAATGAAGTAGAATTGAGTTAATTATATTACTGCATTCACATTCCATATTATAAAACAAAGCTTTCTAGTTTAATTACTCAACAGAATTGCATATATATATTTTTATTACAAAAGGCCTAGGCAACCAAGTTTTATAACCTTAGAGATATTGTCATTACCAAACTACATAAAAAATACAAAAATAAACAGAAACAACACCCAAAAGATTACAAGTAACACATAAACCTTCATCATCTTCTTCCTTGATTTTTCACATTCAAGCCCTCTATTTTTCTTTATTCGATTTAGTTCTGTCCATAGGTCTTCAATCTTCTTCTCAACTTCACTAACTGCCACCACTCCTCTCCCAGTTGCCTTCAATTTCTTATTTTCAGTTAATAACACTCTTTTCTCCATTTTCAACATGTTTACAACCTCTCTTCCTCTTTCACACATTCGATCATCATGCCAGAAGAAAAAACCACAGTCACTATACTGCACATTAATTAAGCAAATAAATTACAACTATAAGGCCACAATTTCAGTTTCATTCACTTACAACATTTAATATGTTAAAAATACTTACTTCATAATTCACACACCCATAAAATCTTCTACCGGAATTTTCATCCGTCCATGACGTCCACCTTCGCGCTTTTATTCTCCTTCCATTAATTTGACAGTTACAAAATATGGTTTGCCTTTCATAATCGATTTCTGCACTTCATCGAGTGTGGGAAGTCACTAATGCTGAAGATGAAGCCATCGAAAATAGCAACGTATTTCCCAAATCAGGAAGCCATCGCCCTTCTCAATCTCAAGTATTCTTTTTTGAATTGCTCACTTTCTTGTTCTAGGGTTTCTCCATTCACTTTCAAAATCACGAAGAAGAACTCGTGCTAATATGGAAGAAGACATTATATGCTTATTTACGTGGGTCCCACTTGCTTTCCACGTCATCTTTTATAAACGGTGGTTTCTGCCGTTACACCAAGAGGGGCCTGGATTATAGATAATAGGCATTGGTATGCTTAATTGAGCCTGACAATTGTTTAGGAGCCAATGCGCTCCTCGGCATAAATATTAGGGGCTTTTTTGTACCTTTACCCATTTTTTTCTGAATCAAAATTTTTTCTACTACTTTCTTCATTTTTTTACTAAATTTTTTTTCTATTTTTAAGGTACTGTTTTTTATTAATATTTTTTCTGCTCAATATTTTTTATACTGAAATTTTTTTCTATTTTTAAAATACTTTTAACATTTTATTTTTCTCAATTTTTTTTATTTTATTTTTTACTCAATATTTTTCTTAGTGTTATTACATATTTTTTAACATATACACTCTTTCCTTGTTTCTTGCACTTTGTGTTCTATACTTCTTCTTCATTTTCTGCACTCCTTCATTTTTTGCACTTTCCTGCACTTTGTTTCCTGTACTTTCTTGTTTCCTGCACTTCATTTCCTGCATTTTGTTTCTTTTTTATCAATATTTTTTTGCTCAATATTAATTAGTTTAATTTATAAATTCTGAATAATTATGAAAAAATAATTATTGAAGACTATGGTAATTTTTTGTTTAATTAGTCTAATTTTTATATTCTAAATAATAGTAAGTATCAAAATTAAAATAATTATTATTTGAAATAAAAAAAATTAAGAAAAGCAAGAGAAAGAAACAAAAAGCTGAACTACTCTAATTTTTTATTAATATTTTTTTTCAATATTAATTAGTTTAATTTCTGAATTCTAAATAATTATGAAAAAAAAATATTTATTGAAGACTATGGGTAATATTTTATTTAATTAGCCTAATTTTTATATTCTAAATAATAGTAAGTATTAAAATTAAAATAATTATTATTTAGAATAAAAAAAATTATAAGAAAAGTAAGAGAGAGAAAGGACAAGAAATAAAAAGAAAATAACAAGAAACAAAAAAACTAAACTACTTTTCTTTTTTATCAATATTGCCAGATATTGAACTATTATTTGCATGGCTCTCATTCCTGTCTCAAGCAAGCATAAAAGCCTAGGCTGACACTTCTTTACCTGGTCCAGTGCATGTCCTTCAAGGACTCGTCTATAGTTTAATCCGATTGTCAAAAAAGCCTCCATTGACATGTGCAAACGTTCTTGCACATCAAGAAGAGCCACCATTTCAAGCTGGCAACAATATAAAATTCGTCCAGCCCTTGCAAACATCACAAAGGGCGCTGCGGCTAAACTCAAGGCATGAGGTTCTATTGATTTGATGAATTTGTGATTGTGATTGCATATATGACCTCTTCTAGTAAGATGAATGCGGCCTCGTAATTTATTCATTAATCAATGTTATATTTTTTAGATAAATGTAAAAATATACTTTCTTATATTTGTTTCATAGTTTTTAAAAAATAAAAATAAAAAATCCAGCTAATATATATGTTAACATTTAATAAATAGAAGATCAATAAATACAAAATAAAATAGGGCGTGTATTTGAATGGTGGACGAAATGTTCATAATGCTAGCTCCTAATGTTTATGCATCATAGGTCCAATAATATGTGTAGGCGGCGGGGTTCAGCGCGCGTCCAAGTGTTCGGTGACCACGGCACTGTGCGAGCTCAGGGCCCATTAGGAATACAACTTTGGGCCTTGATAGGCTTAGGTCGGAGAATGGAGTCGCCACCCGGGTGAAATCCGAGAACACTTTTACAGCAACTGGATCCCACGGAGGGAGTCCAGCAGCCGTCCTAAGAGATTGGGTCCGGAAACTGGGTATGGGCTTTTGAATGGCCCACCCGACCTTGCGATCAGCCTCCGTTTGTGTTTTATGTTTTATTATTTTTAATTATTTAATTATCTCTTTAATTACATACAAATGGGCCTCATTCAACTTTTAGATTTTAATTTTAGCCCAAGTTATTAATTAGTCCAATTACATGCAATTTTGGTCTGATCCATACATCCACACCATTCAATAATAATCCAAAATAAAACAATAAAAATAATACAACCAAAATTAAAAGCACACACAAAGAAAGGAGGGAGGAGAAATGAGTTACAACCCTTTTACATGAAGAATAAATAAAAATAAATAACAACTTAAATAAATAAAAATAGACCGTGGACTATCTAATGTGTAAGCCTGCAACACAAATCATAAATCAAAATATCCTAAAAAATAACAAATTTTAATGCAAAATAAACATAATTAATAAATTCTAGCTAGATGCATATTAAAAAAATATTAAATCTAAAATTAACAAAAATACTGTAGAATATAAAATAACCCAATTAAATAAACTAGAAATTAATTAATTAATTAATTAATTCCGGAATTCCTAATTAATCAAATCATTATCAATTAATAATAAATAATAAACAAACATAAAAATATTGCATAACAAATAATCAAGCCAAAAATAAAAGAACAACTAAAATAAAAGAACAATAAA
>CATIWO010087705.1:0-36566 GCA_949673435.1 Macaranga tanarius | reverse complement strand
TTATTAATATTAAACCTATGAATTTAACATTTAATCTAAAATAATAAATATCAATTTAATTATTTGATATAAAAATTTCAATCATTAATTAAATTATTTTAAATCACAATTAAATAAATATTAAATTAGTAAATAGCATTTCAAAATATTATAATATAATTTATGTTGAAAAATTTAAATTTATCTTCCATAATAAAATTCTAATATAATATACTTTTTAATAGTTATGGGGTTGTTATTATTTTTCTATGATATATATTATTTATATAATTTTTTTATAAAAATATTTAATAATTGTATGGTATATTAGAGTATATTGTATATATGTTAATAATAAAAAATAATGATGAATAAAACTATTAAAAATTATTTAATTTTATAATAAAATTATGAAATGGTTTGTAATTTAATAATTTGATTTGAATTATATCTTTTTTTTTTAATTCGGAGAACAATCGATATTCGAACCGAATTGAACCAACATTTTTAATTCGGAGAAGAACCGATCTCTGAACCGAAATTTTTAATCTCCGGACTGTCCCGAACCAAAAATTTGAAACAATTCTGCAACCTTAATTTTTAAATCTCCGATAGTATGGAGTAATTCCGAAGAATTGCATTCTCCGAACTAAACTGAACCGTGCTCACCCCTACCAAGTAGTCTATATCCATTCAAAAATGACAATAGGATAATATGTATCCACACGTGCACTAATATTTGTAAATTATTTTCTTTGTTTCTTTTTGTTACTTTTCTCATAATGTTTTATTTTAAATAACAATTTTTTTAATTTTGATACTTACTATTATTTAGAATATAAAAATTAGGCTAATTAGACAAAAAAAATTACCCATAATCTTCAATAATTATTTTTTTTATAATCATTTAGAATTTAAAAATTAAACTAATTAATATTGATAATAAAATTTTGCTTTTTGTTTCTTATTGTTTCTTTTTGTTTCTTGTTGTTGCTTTTCTCATAATTTCTTATTCTAAATAATAATTTTTAAAATTTTGATACTTACTATTATTTAAAATATAAAAATTAGGTTAATTAAACAAAAAATTACCCATAGTCTTCAATGATTATTTTTTTCATAATTATTTAGAATTCAGAAATTAAACTAATTAATATTGCGCAAAAAAATGTTGATAAAAAAGAAGAGTAGTTTAGTTTTTTATTTCTTGTTGTTTCTTATTATTTTTTTATTTATTTTTGTTGCTTTTCTTATAATTTTTTTATTCTAAATAACAATTATTTTAATTTTGATACTTACTATTATTTAGAATATAAAAATTAGGCTAATTAAACAAAAAATTACCCATAGTCTTCAATAATTATTTAGAATTCAGAAGTTAAACTAATTAATATTGAGAAAAAAATATTGAACAAAAAAAATATTGATAAAAAAGAAGAGTAGCTTAACTTTTTGTTTCTTGTTGTTTCTTTATTGTTTCTTTTTCTTTCTTTTCTTATAATTTTTTATTCTAAATAACAATTTTTTTTTTAATTTTGATACTTACTATTATTTAGAATATAAAAATTAAACTAATTAAATAAAAAATTACCCATAGTCTTCAATAATTATTCTTTTCATAATTATTTAGAATTAAACTAATTAATATTGAGAAAAAATATTGATAAAAAAGAAACAAAGTGCAAGAAACTGCAGGAAACGAAGTGCAGAAAAGTGCAGGAAATGAAAGAGTGTAGGAAATAAAGAAGAAGTGCAGGAAACAAGGAATGAGTGCATATGTTAAACAATATGTAACAACACTGAGAAAAATGTTGAGAAAAAAATAAAATAAAAAAATATTAAGAAAAAAATAAAATGTTAAGTGTATTTTAAAAATAGAAAAAATTTTGATTATAAAAAAATATTGAGCAAAAAAATATTAATAAAAATAGTACCTTAAAAATAGAAAAAAAATTCAATAAAAATATGTTGAGAAAAAAAATTGAATAAAGTAGTAAAAAAAGTGCAGAAAATTTCCTTAAAACTTCTAGAAGAGCCATGGTCTAAATTTAGTAAAAAAAAAAATAGAAGAATCAAACAGTTTCTACAAGAGCTAAACAGTTTCTAGAAGAGTTATGGTCTAGATTTGAAAAAAAAAACTTCCTTAAAGCTATTTTTGAAAATACTTTTGGTTAATGTGGCTTTTGATATTATTTTTAGTTTTTTGGTTATTTATGAAAAAATCTCTTATATCAAAACTACATAGTTTTACCTTAAAATTATGTAATTTTTCAATTATAAATAAATTTCTCTTCTATAACATTGAAACTATGTAGTTTTGACTTAAAACTATGTAGCTTTGTAAGAAGGTAATACAAATTAAATTATAATTTATAATTTAAATCATATATTTATTTAATAAATAATTTTAATTAATGTTATATTTATTTAATGCTAAATTAGTATTATATAATAATACTAAATTGCTTTGTAATATTGAAATTATATAGTTTGTTGTATATTAAAACTACATAGTTTTATATTCAATACTAAGTTTTATTATATAATTTTTATTATATTTAAAAAATTAAATTATATTTATTCAACACTAAGTTAGTATTATATAAAATAGTAATTTTTATTATAATTAATGATTTGGAATTATAACTACTTAATATTAATGCGAATATATATTCAAATAATGTAAATATATTAAAATTACAAAGTTTTATTAATACAAGTACTAGTTTATAAAAACCATTCACTAAGCATTTTAGCAATAATTGATATTCAAAAGTTAGTAATCTTATAATAATCTTAGTAGTTGATTGATACTTAATATTTATTATTTAGTAATTCTATAGTTAATAGGCTCATCAGTTAAATTTATTTAAACTTAATAGTAGTATTATATATACTAAAATTATATATATAGTTGCATGAGAAACTATGCAGTTTTAGCTAAATTTAATGGTAACTTAGTATTATATAATATTTTCTAATATATTTACTTGATATTAATTTATATTATAACTAAGAAATATGTAACTTTTTATTGCAATTAATAGTTTTTAATTATATTTGCTTAATATTCATGCTAGTATACATTATTATTAATATACATTACAATCATATAATGATACTAACATTATTAATATACATTACCATTATTTACGAATCATATAATTATCCATATTATGTTTAATTAATATTAACTTAGTATTATATAACATTTAATTAATATTATAGCCAATTTTTTTATTATTTTATTATATTCAATACTAAATTAATATTATATTTACAACATAGTTTAATTATATGTAATTTTATCACTTAATACTAATTCAAAATAAACATTATATTTAATTAATATTAAATTAGTATTATATAATATTTGTTTCAAACATAAAATTATATTTATTTAATACTACTACTTAATAATAATATATCATTAAATTATATTTAACTAATAGTAAATGAGCTTGTTTATGAGCTCTCTAAATGAGCTTGTTTATGAACCTGTTGACGAGCCTATTCATGAGCTTTCTAAATGAGTTTGTTCACGAACATGCTAAATGAGCCTGTTCATGAGTTTGTTCACGAACTTTCTTAAACGAGCCTGTTCACGAGCTGGCTTGTAACATCTGCTCTCCAACTACATTAATCAAGCATAATGCATTTCATTTCAAATAGAATAAAGGGGTGAGATTAAATTAAGATTAGGTGTGTTTATACAATATGGTTAGGGATTCAATTGAAAAGAAAATTGGACTAAATTAACACAATTGAAAGCCCAAGGATTGATGTGCAATATCCACACTCTAGTAAGAAGTAAAGTGGATATTTTGGTAACATTGTATCTAGAAACTTCTTAGGAATTTCCAAGTGTATAGTGATATGGGTGCGCATGTGTATAGTGGTGTGTGGGTGCATGTGTATGGTGTGTGTGTGCACATATGTATGGTGATATGTGTAGGAAAGTGTAAAGAATAGATTGGGTAGAAAACTCTATAAAAAGGAAGGCGTGGGATTCTTAAGAAGGTTTAAAGAAATTGATATTGACTGTATCATTTCGCAAGAGTTTTGAGAACCTTAGTAACATTTAGAGAGGTTGAAGTTTGAAATTGGTAAGTCTATGCATATATTTTTATTAATTAAAGCTAGGTTTTATAGAGAGCAAAATTCGTGCTCTATTTTTGAATTTTTCAGTCTTAGAGATTTTACCATAACTTGAGTTTAGAACTCTAATTTGAACAAGATTTGGTGCTCTGAAAACTTTAAGGAGTCCTCTACAACTATTATATTTTGATATTGAGCTGAATCTGCCTCTAAGAGGGTCTAATAGAGCTTGAAATTTTGGTGTTCACACAAAATACTTTGTGTGATCCAATTTTATTTAAAAATTCATAATTAATTATATACACATCGAAATTAAGTAATTCCAATTGAAAATTAAAACAGACTCATAACCCTAGCTTTTGTAATAAAAATGGGAGCCAAAGGATTTGTGTACATGATTTTAAAGCATATAAAATTGAGATGATAGATTGCACTAATTGAGTTAAAGTGCAAGAGAATTGTATGTGTGTTTGATACATGGTTATGTGTAGGAGTTGCAAGGGACAAGGAATATATAATCAAATAGAGAAACTCTTACTTGTTAAAGTTTTGGTAAGCATTTTGGTAAGTAGTTACTAATATAATATATATAATTAGTTTCTCTTGTATATTATAATTATGATGTTATATGTGTGCTATTTTGAGTAAATGAATAATTTACATAAATTTTAAATATGATGAGTTAGATGAGTGGTGATCTTTAATATTATTAATGGAATATTAATGTTGAATGAAAGGGGGTTATAAGTATTATGATTATTTGGTATTGAATGTGAATAATATACCTTGTGAGATATGTTTATTGGATGTATTGTGAACTTGGTGTTGTATTTGTGTTGTTAACGATAATATATAAGTGTGAATGATATAAAATCATAATGAGATGAAAAAGATGTATGAGTTTCATATGTTTATTATCTTTGTGTTATTATGGTTGAGTAACTGAGTTATTGTTATGATAAAGTATTAAGTGTATTGGATGAGTTATGATTCTTGGATTGTACTATGAAATGTAGTTAATATTTTGGTATATTAAAAGTTAATTAATGATTGCACATCTTATGGGATTTATATATGTATTATGAGACGTGTGATTGAAGGTGGGGTGAATATTATGTATTGCCCTACTAGGTGATGGATGTCGTATTTATGATAGTATGTAGAGGTGTATGATATGTGGATGTTGAGACATGTGATGGAATGTGATGAGAATATGGAATTTTACTATTGGAAATATGATTGATGCTATATGTACATTCAAAGTGTGAAATGTGATGATATGTGAGCTCTATATATGAAATGTGATGATATGTGATAATATGTGAGCTCTATGTGTGTGTAAATGTGAGATATGAGTCAGGTGGCCACGTGTGTGATTATTTGTGAGGTTATGAGTCGGGCGGTAACGTGTGAGTGGTGTGCCGTTATTATTATTATGTGAGGATGAGCCAGGCGGTTTTAGCATACCAAATATGTGTAAGACATGCCATATTTACTATTATGTGAGGATGACCCAGGCAAATTTGGCATGTCTATTACGTGTGTGATATTATATAAGGAAATGAGCCAGGTGATAATGTGTGAGTGTTATGCCATTATTATTATGTAAGGATGAGCCAGGAAGTTTTGGCATACTAAATGTGTGTAAGACATGCATATTTACTATTGTGCAAGGATGAGCCGAGCGGATTTGGCATGTCTATGTTATGTGTGAGATTATAAATGTGTGAGAAATAAGCCAATAAGGCTAAGTGTGATGCAATTGAGTGAGTATGCATCTGACCGGATACTAAAATGATGAGTCTGAGATGTGAATACTTGAGCTTATACTTATAAATGATTCTTGTGATTTGATGTCTTTTATTGTTAAGTGGAAAGTGTGTAAATAACTGATTGAGGTTATGAATGATGATAAGTGTTTAATTAGTTATACATACTTTTCTAGATGAGAATTAGATGTATATACATGGTTTCTTTGAGTTGGTGATTAATAAATATATATGTGGCATGTTTTGATTATGAGCCAAGATTTTTGTTTACTTTTAGTTTACTTTTTATTTATTTTTGTTATATGATCATTGTAAGCTTGGAATTGTGTTTTCCATGCCCCTCACGATCGTGAAGGCATGTTAACGATCGTGACTAAGCACATCATGATCATGAGGAGAGATAGTGAGAAGGGCAGGGCATTATAGAGTGAGGATTGGACATTCCTCACTATCGTGAGGGCAGGATCGTGAGGGGTGCTGAGTTTTTCTCATCTGCTCTCTTCTTTGGTGCAATTGAATCTCAGCTCCTGCTCACAATCGTGACCAACATGCTCATGATCGTGATCCCTTCCAAAATACTGGAAAAGTTTGAGTTTGAACTAAAATCTTATGCACATGAGTTAGGGATTAATTAGAGCCTTACTTGAAGAGTTCATATGACTCAAGAAAACTTATATAATATTATGGAAACCTTGGGGAGTTAATTCTATTTATAAGTTAACTTAATTAGTTCTTGAGAAGCTAATATATGTATCTATATTAGTGATTACTTACTGAGTAGCAAGCTCACCCCTTTGCATCTAAATTTTTTAGGATAAGCGATAGTTGAGTCGAAGTTTGCATGCAATAGAGATACCAGGTGGGCCAGTGACGAGTCTGGTACATGTATGGATGGATTTTATCTTCATTCATGTTTAGGAGATTGTATTTAAATGTCTTAATATGTAATAAAAAGTTCTAATAGATGCAAACATACTTACGGAGTATTATAATGTAATATTATAAGCTTTAATGTTAATGGTAAATTATGTGTTCCAATTGGGGAAAAAGTTTGATTGTGCCACGTGTTATAGTACCTAAGTGGAGTGTTGCATTTAATGGTATCAGAGCAGGGATTAGATTCCCTTGGGCACAAGAAAATGATGCATCTATGGCATGCCATGCATAAATCATGAATTCCATATAGTTGATATGAGATGAAATGTGTTAGGAAAGAAGTATACAAGGTACCTCACATTGGCCCAAATAAACCATTAGAGTCAATTTATAGATAAACATATATGCATGCATTACATGAACTTGAATAAAATTTCATTTCCAACCACTCCATAAGTTGCATATTTTTGTATACAGGGATTTGGCCAAGAGATAAGAATAATGAGCCAAAGGCAAATAGGGAACATTGTTGATGAAAACTATGAAAGAATAAGGAAGCTAGGTGTTAAGGATTTTACAGGTACTACTGATCTAGTAGAAGCAAAAGAATGGTTGCAAAATATAGAAAGAATTTTATATCAACTTGAATGCACTAATTAAGAGAGGGTAAATTATGTTGTGTCACTGTTCGAACAAGATGCTTTAGACTGGTGGAAAATAGTGTCGAACAATAAAAATATGCCAAAGACACTAACTTGGATAGACTTTTTGAGGGTATTTACAGAAAAATACATTTCAGATGAATATATAGATAAAAAGAAGATTGAATTCTTAGAACTGAAGCAAAACGATTTATCTATGGCTGATTATGAAGAGTAATTTGTGAAATTATCAAAGTATACTCCGGAAGAGGTGACTATTGATAAGATGAAATGGAGAAGATATGAGAAAGGATTGAATTTAGAGATCAAAGAAAGAATGACACTAAAAATATACAAAGATTCTGTAGAGGCGACATTTCATACTGAAAAAGCTATAAAGGAAGAGAAAGCTTTGGAAGCTAGAAAGAAGAAAATTACTAGTGTATTTACTAATTCAACCCAAACTAGTGGTGATTTAATTTCTAAAGGTTCTGGTTCTCAACAAAGTGACTTTAAAGGATATAGTGAGTGTTCGTTCAATCGATTAATGAGGAAAAGACTTAGTAGAGAATTTGGGGAGCCTAGAAGATGGAAATATAATGGTAAATCTATGCGTGATGCATTGGTTCCAGGGTGCGACACTTGTGACAGTAAACATTTAGGTAAATGTTGGGGTTCTAAGCCAAGAATATGCTATTACTGTAGAGAATCGAGCCATTTTATTAGAGATTGTCCACTAAAGGGAAGTATTGGGAAGCATTTCCAAGTGTATAGTGATGTGGGTGTGCAAGAAATATTCTAAATCAGTAATAGACCAAGTGGAAGTCGAGAGAGTAAGGAAAAAGGAGTTGGTATTGCAACATAAATTGGACCTGATGATCAACCTCAAAAGCAAAAAGCACTTGTTACATTAAATGAAGATACGGGTACATTTTATTATATCGCTTATGATACCTTTTGATTTTAAATTTATATGATTATTTATATGAGTATGCATTACGTATACATGGCACATTTGCATTATTAGGATATGGTATATGTGTTTCAATGCTTGTTGGAATGTTATGATAGTGAACTTGATGATGGAATTTTATTTCAAAATAGTAAAACAATATGATTGATATGCAGACTTCAATAGTTATTGAATTGGGAAGAAGATTAGTATTATTTCAAGAATATATTAGGTATGAAACTATTGTATCATTGTAACTTAGTATATAGAGAAGGTAGATGTGGATATTTTGAGATAGAGATAGTGAGTAAAAGAGACACCATGTATGCTAATTTGATTTCAGTTGTAATTGCATCACCTGTGATTGGAGATGCGTAAGAAGTTTATTTAGATGATATTGAAATTCAATAAAAATTAATTCAAGGGTAATGGATGAACTTGTAATAGAAGAATTTTCTAATTTGTATCTAAAGAGAATTATTGAGATTATTCTTGTACTGAGAAGCATATTTTGAAATTAAATTACTTCAAGGGTGGCATTTAAAATTTATTGCACCATTCAGAATAATGTGAATAGAGTTAAAGAATTGAAAAAGGGCAAATTGGTAGAGTGAGTCATCCACTATAGGGGTATGCTAATTTAGCTTAACGGAGAAAGATGATGGTGTGTGGTTATGTGTTGATTGTGGGTAATTGAACAATGTCTCAATTTAGATTTGCTCGAGTAATTGGAAGATTCTTCAATGTTTCTGAATATAAACTTGAAATCGAACTGTTGACAACTCCAAGTGGTAGAATAGTTTATTTTTGAAAAAATATTCAAAATTAGATGCGGATATTATGAATTTCTGATTAAACCGTTGGATTGACTAATACACTAGTTGAGCTTATGTCATCAGTGAACAAGATTTTCAATGGACATTTAAATCAGTTGTGATTGTTCTATTTAATGAAGTTAACATTCATTTATGAAATAAAGAGGAGCTTGAAAACCGTTTTTGAAGAATTCTATTGATATTGCGAGAAAATTAGTCGAATAATAATTCAACAAATGTGAATTATGGGGGAGAACATTTGCTTTTCTGGGGCATAAAAAAAATTATTAAAAAAGTGGATTAAAGCTTGCTAGCAAAACTTGGAAGAGTCAAAGAAGGCAATTACTACTATATTTATACTTGCATTGTTAATTGGGAATGGAAATTTTGTCTTTTATATCAAGGATTCAAGGCAAGGGACATAATATGTGTGAATATAAAGTGAGAGAATAATAGTCTGTATATTTGGACAATTATAATCTTATACGGAGAATTCTTCGACATATGACCTAGACCTTTTTATTATTAACTACATTTGAAAGTTTGAAGACATTAATTGTGAGAAATTATAGAATTTTGAAATGTATTTTCACCTAAAAAGAATTAAGTTGAGGTAATAAGGATGTCATGAAATCCAAAATCTTTCCATTGATGGTCAACAATGAAGACAACATGGAAGAGTTTGATGTATGGAAACAGAATATCAAGTCTTCGTAGAAAGTTGCAACCACTAACGGTATTAAAATGGAAGTGATGAAGAATAATGTTGGGTATTGTGATCACATTACTATAGAAATTTGGAAACATGATATTGTAAACTGTGAAAATGCATGAAGTACCTTCATCTAGTATACTTGATAGAGATCCAAGGTGAATAATTGAAGAGTACAATTTAGATATCGAAAGATATGATGAAAGTTTATGTATGCAAGTTTAAGAGGAACTGAGTTCAAGATACCTTGTTTAATGGATGGGCTAGCAATTTTGAGGACGAAATTTTTTTAAGGAGGGGAGAAATGTAACATCCGCTCTCCAACTACATTAATAAGCATAATGCATTTCATTTCATATAAAATAAAGGGGTGAGATTAAATTAAGATTAGGTGTGTTTATACAATATGGTTAGGGATTCAATTGAAAAGAAAATAGGACTAAATTGACACAATTGAAAGCTCAAGGATTGATGTGCAATATCCATAATCTAGTAAGGAGTAAAGTAGATATTTTGGTAACATTGTATCTAGAAACTTCTTAAGAATTTCCAAGTGTATAGTGATGTGGGTGTGCATATGTATAGTGGTGTGTGGGTGCATGTGTATGGTATGTGTGTGCACATGTGTATGGTGAAGTGTGTGGGAAAGTGTAAAGAATAGATTAGGTAGAAAAATCTATAAAAAGGAAGGCATGGGATTTTTGAGAAGGTTTAGAGAAATTGACATTGATTGTATCATTTAGCAAGAGTTTTAAGAACCCTAGTAACATTTAGAGAGCTTGAAGATTGAAATTGGTAAGTCTATAAATATATTTTTATCAATTGAGGCTAGGTTTTATAGAGAGCAAAATTCATGCTCTATTTCTGAATTTTTTAGTCTTAACGATTTTAACATACCTTATGTTGTAAACACCAATTTAAATAAGATTTGGTGCCCTGAAAATTTTAAGGAATCCTCTATAACTCTTATGTTTTAATATTGAGTTGAATTTGCCTCTAAAGGGGTCTAATAGAGATTGACATTTTGGTACTCACACGGAATACTTTGTGTGACTCAATTTTATTCAAAAATTCATAATTAATTACATACATATACAAATTATATGATTCTAATTGGAAATTAAAATAGACTCATCACCCTAGCTTTTGTATTAATATAGGAGGCAAAGGATTTGTGTAAATAATTTTAAAGCATATCAAATTGAGATGATAGATTGCACTAATTGAGTTAAAGTGCAAAAGTGATGAACTGTATGTATGTTTGATACATGGTTATATATTGGAATTGCAAGGGACAAGGAAAAAATAATCAACTAGAGAAACTCTTACTTGTTAAGGTTTTAAGAAGCATTTTGGTAAGTAGTTACTAATATAATATATATAATTAGTTTCTCTTATATATTATAATTATGATGTTATATGTGTGTTATTTTGAGTAAATGAATAATTTATATAAATTTTAAATATGATGAGTTAGATGAGTGGTGATCTTTGATATTATTAATGGAATATTAATGTTGAATGAAAGGGGGTTATAAGTATTATAATAATTTGGTATTGGATGTGAATAATATACCTTGTGAGATATGTTGATTGGATGTATTATGAACTTGGTGTTGTATTTGTGTTATCAACGATAATATATGAGTGTGAATGATATAAAATCATAATGAGGATGAAAAAGATGTATGAGTTTCATATGTATATTATCTTTGTGTTATTATGGTTGAGTAACTGAGTTATTGTTATGATAAATTATTAAGTGTATTGGGTGAGTTATGATTCTTGGATTGTACTATAAAATGTAGTTAATATTATAGTATGTTAAAAGTTGATTAATGATTGCACATCCTGTGGGATTTATATATGTATTATGAGACATGTAATTAGAGGTGGGGTGAATATTATATATTGCCCTACTAATTGATGGATGTCATATTTATGACAGTGTGTAGAGGTGTATGATATGTGGATGTTGAGACATGTGATGGAATTTGATAAGAATATGGAATTTTGCTATTGGAAATATGATTGATGCTATATGTACATTCGAAGTGTGAAATGTGATGACATGTGAACTCTATATGTGAAATGTGATGATATGTAATAATATGTGAGCTCTATATATGTATAAATGTGAGATATGAGCCGGGTGGCCACGTGTGTGATTATTTATGAGGTTATGAGCCGGGCGGTAATGTGTGAGTGGTATGCCATTATTATTATTATTATGTGAGGATGAACCGGGCAATTTTAGCATACCAAACATGTGTGAGACATGCCATATTTACTATTGTGTGAGGATGAGCCAGGCAAATTTAGCATGTCTATTATGTGTGTGATATTATGTGAGGAAATGAGCCAGGCCGTAACGTGTGAGTGTTATGCCATTATTATTGTGTGAGGATGAGCCGGGCAATTTTGGCATGTCTATGTTATATGTGAGATTATAAATGTGTGAGAAATAAGCCAATAAGGCTAAGTGTGATGCAATTGAGTGAGAATGGATCCGGCCGAATACCAAAATGATGAGTTTGAGATGTGAATACTTGAGCTTATACTTATAAGTGATTCTTGTGATTTGATGTCTTTTATTGTTAAGTGGAAAGTATGTAAATAACTAATTGAGGTTATAAATGATGATAAGTGATGCAATTGAGTGAGAATGGATCCAGCCAGATACTAAAATGATGAGTTTGAGATGTGAATACTTGAGCTTATACTTAAAAGTGATTCTTATGATTTAATGTCTTTTATTATTAAATGGAAACTATGTAAATAACTGATTGAGGTTATGAATGATGATAAGTGTTTAATTGATTATACATACTTTTATATATGAGAATTTGATGTATATACATGGTTTCTTTGAGTTGGTGATTAATAAATATATATGTGGCATGTTTTGATTATGAGCCAAAATTTTTGTGTACTTTTGGTTTACTTTTTTCTTATTTTTGTTTTATTTTTGGTATATGATCATTGTATGCTTGGAATTGTGTTTTCTATGCCCCTTACAATCGTGAAGGCATGCTCACAATTGTGACTAATCATATCACAATCGTGAGCAAGGCAGGGACTTATGGAGTGAGGATCAAACATTCCTCACAATCGTAAGGAGTTGCTCATGATCGTGACACACCATGTCACGATCATGAGGGGTGCTAAGTTTTTCTCATCTGCTCTCTTCTTTGGTGCAATTGAATCTCAGCTCCTGCTCACGATCATGACCAACATGCTCACAATCGTGACCCCTTCCCAAAGGCTAGAAAAGTTTGAGTTTGTGCTAAAATCTTGTGCACCTGAGTTAGGGATTAATTGAAGACTTACTTGAAGAGATTTTATGACTCAAGAAAACTTATATAATACTATAGAAACCTTGAGGAGTTAATTCTGTTTATAAGTTAACTTAATTAGTCATTGAGAAGCTAATATATGTATCTATATTAGTGATTATTTACTGAGTAGCATGCTCACCCCTTTGCATCTAAAGTTTTTAGGATAAGCGATAGTTGAGTTGAAGTTTGCATGCAATAGAGATATCAGATGGGCCAGTGACGAGTCTGGTGCATGTATGAATGGATTTTGTCTTCATTCATGTTTAAGAGATTATATTTAAATGTCTTAATGTGTAATTAAAAGTTCTAATCTATGAAAACATACTTATGGAGTATTATAATGTAATATTATAAGCTTTAATATTAATGGTAAATTATGTGTTCCAGTTGGGGAAAATTTTTTATTGTGCCACGTGTTATAGTACCTAAGTGGAGTGTTACATGGCTCATGAACATATTACAAACGAGCTATTTATTTTGAGGAGCATATTACAAATGAACATATTACAAACGAACATGCTAAATAGATCGATACTTTGATGAGCCGAGCTTTAGAATGTTTGAGCTATGTTCATTTATCGCACGAGCCTTAAAATCAAAGTCGGACTCGACTCATTTAACTTAATAAACGATCTCAAACGAGTCGAGCTTCGAGCAGCTTGCGAGCCATTCTGTTCATTTACAGCCCTACTTAAATGTATATAATTAAATAAATTAATGGCCCTAGCGGGGCTAATCTTTATTTCTTAAAATTGACATAATTAAATGGGTCCACCAGATGGAGCTATTTATTTATTGACTTTGCAATTATAAACTGTAAAAGAATGTAATCTTCTCTTCCCTTCTTTCTTTATATGACTTTAATTATGTGGATTTTGTAATATGTTCTCTTTCACCCCATTCTTTATATGGATATACATGATTTAATGTTTACTAAATATAACATGTCATAAAATGTATGTAATAAGAAAATAATTAGTAAATAATGATTTATAAGAATTAAAATACAAATGGTGGCTAGCTATAAGAGCGGAGCACGACCAAAACCCATACCTAGTTCTTAAAATTAATATCTGAGATATGGTTATTAAGTTTTTATCGAATCCAGTTGCTGCAAAAAAGTATTTTCTCGATTATTACCTAGGTAATGACTCCCATTTCTGATAATAGCCTTTTGGGCTAGCAATTATATTTTTCAAATGGGTTGCAAAATTTGCACAATATCATGGTCACTTAACACTTTGGGCATGCTAAACCCTGTCATTTATATATATTAAAATTGAATTTTTATTATAACTGTTTTAATTTTTTAAAAAAAATTGTACAGTTCTTTAGTACCAGACATTTGTTAGAAATTAATTTTCTATATTTTAAATAAATAAGAATAATAAAATTATGAATATTCAATTTTTAATAATTTAGTAAACAATTTTTTTAAATGTGAATGCATAATTAGATAAAAATCAAAATTCTAAGAACTTATTAAATATAATTTTAAATATAGAAAATTAGTTATAAAATTTGTAATTTCAAATTTTGTCCTAAAAAACTCAAGATATATGTAAAATAAAAGTATATGGATCCAATATATAAGGATTTAATTACAATATTTTTAAAAAAAATACATTTTCAATTTAGATTATATAAAATTAAGAAACAATTACTATTATCTTTGAGGTTAGGCCATAATTATTATTCCATCCTTTTATTTTAAAATATGAGCTAAATACTCCCTTAATTTTTAATTTCATTAACTATTTTACCTTTCATTCAAAAATTAAGTGATATAAACAGATATGTTATATTTTTTAAATTTATAAAATTGTATCATGCTTAACTAATTGTTCTTTAATTTTAATTTTAATTTTAATTTTTTCTTTTCTATATTATTTTTCTAAAATTTCTAGCATTAATACGTAATTAAAATTTAAACTATTTTTTAATTAGTTAAATCAAATCAAATTACAATAATACAATGGAGGAAAGTTAATATCATCTAACTAAATTATAAATCATCCTAACCAAAGTTCTAATCTGCAAAAAAAATTTCTTTTTTTGTAAACTTTGTTTACCCCAATTTTGTTGCTTTACTTAGAAGAAACCTAAAAATTTAGCTTCTTATCAACCGAAAATCTTAATAATTACAACAAAATTTTCCTCGACCTTGATTAACTATTAAAAAAGAAAAAATAGCATTCTTTTCAATGAAGAAAATTCAAACATATCAAAAGAGACGATAATTTATTTTTTAATGTTGATGAATAGGTTATGGACGACATCAAAAGATGAATTATTCAACGCTAATGAATAGATTAAAGACATCATCAATTTTTTTAGAGCAAATTACTTTTTACCCCTTTAGATTTGACATAATTCACACTCTAATCTATTATATAAACACATGTTTATACTATTGGCAAAACATGTGCGATGACACATTAGTATAATAGTGACAAAGTGGCAAATTCATACAAGTACATATGGCAAAATGGTAAATTCATGCAAGTACATATGTTTATATAATAGGCTATAGATAAGTTAAAGTGTTAATTTGGCAAAATTAAAAGTATATGGAGCATAGTGACAAATTCATGCAAGTGCAAGTGACTGCGGATGTATTATGCTGGCAAAGTAATTTGCCCATTTTTTTCAATATTGGATGTATTATGCCGGCAAAAGTAATTAGCCCATTTTTTTTTAATATTGGCATCAAATTTCTTCATAATTTGATTTCTTTTTCTCTTCATGTTATTTTATTATTCATGTTTACTACATATTTATTTTGTATTTAGTTAATTTTGATACGGTTTGGTTATTATGAGAAGAGCTTCATTTGTTATATGGAGTAATTTGATTTTGCTTGATTTTTATATTTTAATTGATTTATTTTAGTTAATTTAATTTTTCTAATATTGGGTGTTTGCAATATTAATCTCTTTAAGAGGATATTACAACTAGTTTTTGTTTTGTTGTTGTTGTTATTAGTGGTAGTAGCCAAGACAAAGATAAGTATGCAAGAGATGGAGTAATGGTAGAGATCATTTTACATTGGTGAGATTAATTGTTAATGTGAAGGTGATAATGATGACATAGATTGTTTAGGGCAAAATGTGTGACTGATGTTGGCTGTAAATTCTCAAGTTTTATTTTATAAGGATGTGGACAATCCTAGACTTACTATAAAGACATTACAGCCTAACCAGTTATAGGACATTTAATAATTCTAGTGCTAGTACTAGCTTTTAGCTAATTATTTCAGAAAGAAAATTACCAAAAATTTTGAAATAAAAACCAAGAATTTAATAAACGCTATAGAGGAAGACATTAGAGTGAATATATCAATGCATAAATATAAAAGGGCAAAAAGAACTTGTTATTTCATGATTAAATAGTAGTTATAAGGCTCAAGTTGGGTATCTTACAACATATGCAAATGCTTTGAAGAAAATAAATCTTAGTACTATTATTGAAATTGATTTATGAAAAGAGAGTTTGAAAGAGAGTAAAAGAATTTTGGACGTATGTTTATTTTTTGATGACTTAATAAGGGTGGAAAAACTGGATGCAAACCTTTAATAGATCTTAATGGCTATTTCTTAAAAGGATTTTGCAAAGGAATTGACTGCTATTGGCTTTGATGTGAATCACCAAATGTATCTAGTTACTAAGAAAAAAAATAGTGAATTGGAGGTGGTTTAAACAAGTCTAGTTTATTTCTATTTATTTTCTTTTGTAAATATTTGCTTTTAGGATCTTATTGATGTTATTAGTAATGTGTTACCCCAAGCTGAGCATACATGATGTGCTAGACATGAATTCTCAAACTGGTAAAAAAAATAAAGAATATGTGAATTTAAAAAGTATTTTTGGATTTGGCATAGAGCACATATCCTTAAGAGTTCAAGGATAATTTAGAAATTGTACATGGTATAAATAATGTAGCTAAGAGCTTTAATGCATGGATCAAATATGCAAAATTCAACCCTATCAAAGGTATGCTTGGTGATATCAAAATTCAGGTAATGCATAGAAGTGCAAAAAATAAAAATCAATCTTTGAAATGGGTGAATGAATGAAGTCCAATATGTATCATTATTTTAGGACAATAAAGAGAAGGCTATAGGATGCCCAATTATTTTTAGTGGTGATATGGGATTTGAAAATAGAGAGAGGGATAATAAGTATACTATTTTTATTGATATTAAATTGTGCACTTGAGCGCTTAGGATCTCATCGGCATCCTATGTTCATATGTCATACGTGCATTGTGCTACCTTAAAGTTGATCCTATGACTTATATATCTGAATGGCATTATAAGTTGAAGTATCTGACATCTTATTAATTTTCTTTACAACTTGCTGGAAGAAAGAAGTTCATGAAATACAATGAGTTTAAACCAATTGAACTACCACCTGCCACCAAACTAGGTGATAGATCTAAGAAAGAAAAGAATTAGGCTATCTTATGAACTAAACACAACTTCTGAAAAACTATCAAAGAGAGGCCAAAAGCAAAGTTATGGTCTTTAAATCAACAAGGCCATAATAGAGTTAGGTGCCCTAATAAGGGCAATCAGGTATGCTAAGTTTTATTTTGATGTGAATTTGTATTTATGACACTAGCATTTTGATGTTGTGTTAGAGGTAAAATACTAATATACCTAAGCTTTGGTCAAATATATTAGTCGATCCCTTTTTTTTGGAAATATATTATGACTTTGTTGAGTTTTATTTCCATTATACTAACTCATCCCTCTATTAATTTTATTGCCAATTCACATATTAAAGTGTATTTTTAAACAAAAATATTTTTTTAATCCTTGAAGTTTTATATTTTTAAAATTTATACCATTTTTTACTATTTAGCTCTTATATCACGTTTTAAATTTTTTCAAAAGTAAAAAATAAAGTCACTTATTTTAATTTTTAATATTTTATTAGAAAATGAATATATTTTTAAATAATTTTTATTTTTACAAATAAATGTACAAATAAATATTAAGATAAAAAAAAAGATTGTAATGGTACTAATACTTTTCACAATATTTTGAGCTTTATTTTTTAGAATAAAATATTATGATAAAAAGAACACTATAATTAAAGACACTATGATAAAAAAAATGTATTTTATAATTTATTTATTTTTAATTTAAATTTCATATTTTTTATAACTTTTTTGGTAAAATATTTCATAAATATTAATATATTCATTTAGATTCACTCATAATCAAAATTTTCAACTAATCTGAATAAGTTTTTATAGTATAAATTTTGGGTAAATTTTCAAAATAATTTAAGAAATTTAAAATTTTAATAAGGGGTAATTTAAGTGAAATTTTGTCATTTATGAGAGTTTCGACCAAATAATTTATAGAAGATATAAAATATAAAACTTATTTAAATTAAAAATTTATATATTAAATTTTTGTCATAATATCTTTTGTTAAAAAAATCAAAAACAAATAATCTACTCCAAGGCGTGTAAAAAATCCCACTTTTCTAAAAGTAATATTTGTAGTGTGCAATTTGCCTCTACGATACAATGAAGTTTTGATGTTTGTAATGGCGTTTATAGAGAAATTTTTTATGATATCAAAAGTTAATTCCTATAGAAAACTAACCTTGATAATTTATAAAAGATAAATGTATGGTTACAACCTTTGGTAATAGATATGTCTCTTTGCAGAAATAGATTATTTTTTGGGTGGTCCAGGGTTACTATGATCGCAGCAGTAAGAAAGACACTCTTTGATGCAATACTTGTGCGATCGCAGCGGACACTTTTCCTTTTTTTATTTTGAAAAATATACAACAATCTCCCACCATTTTCAAATATAACTAAAACATTCATCTAACAACAATTCTATAAATTATGTACATAAATAAAGATATCTTGCGATTTGAACCAATACTTAGCGAAAGTTTAATACAAAAAATATGAATAATATGGTAAATAAAACTTTGAACCAACTATTCTTATTGATAAGCTGTAGAAATATCTCACATAGATAATTTAATATACACCACTACAATTTCCATAAATACACATTATAGGTCTTATGTCTATATCCTTCATGAGTGCGCAGAGCCAAGCCCTTAAACTCATTAAAGTAGCCACACTTCTCACTTATGTAGTTGAATCTATCTGAAATACCCCCGCAGTTTTGATACTTTGACCAAATGTCCATAGATCCATTAAAAGATTTAAACTCATCCTTCCTTTCCAATGTAGGTTCCAAGCACTATTAACCTCAAGATGTAATAAAAATTCATTATAGTGCTCACATAATCTTTACGATCAGTAATCCAACTTGTACTGAATATCCTTTTAACATCGAAGGATAGCCACTATAGTTTATGCCATAACTCATTATTTTTTTAAGTACTTTAATACTTTATTAATAGTATGCCAATTCAAATTAATTGGATTACTTATGTACCTACTTAGCTTTCTAATTATAAAAGCTATGTCAGGTTTGGTACACATCATGTCATACATTAAACAACCTATCACTTTGGTATTTTTTAATTGTAAAATTAGTCTTCCCTCATTTTTTATAAACTTGATGCTAGGATTAAAGGGAGTAGGAGCATGATTATAATATGAAAATTTGAAATTTTTAAGAACTTTCTTAATATAATGAGATTAAGTAAGAGTTATGCCATTATTGTCTTTGAAGATTCTAATCCCAAGAATAACATTCGCTTCTCCCATATCTTTCATGTGAAATTGCTTGATAAGAAACATTTAGTATCCTTTACTTGTTTCAAGTCCATACAAAAAATTAATATGTCCTTAATATGAAGATATTATGATACCATTATCACTACAAAAGTTACTATAAACACACTTTAAATTCATTAGCAACTATTATTTGATTAAACTTTTTGGTGCCATTGCTTAAGTGCTTGCTTTAGTCTGTAAAGAGACTTAACAAGTTTGCACGCTTTCTTTTCTTGTCTAAAAATAATAAATCCCTCAGGTTGTTGTATATATACCTCTTCTTCCAAAGCTTCATTTAAAAATGTTATTTTAACATCTATTCAATGTTAACTATTTTATGGATGGAAGCTAATGCAACTAGCACTATTATTGTAGCTATTCTAGCTATTGGAGAATAAGTATTAAAATAGTCCATCACTTACTTTTGTGTAAAGTCTTTTGCCACTAATCTAGCTTTAAATTTATCAATGGTCCCATCGATTTTATTTTCTTCTTAAATATCCATTTGCATCCTATTAGTTTACAACCTAATTGAAGGTTAACTAATTTTCATGTATTATTTCTCATTATTAAGTCCATCTCATCGTCAATTGCTTCATTTTAAAAATTCCTTAAATATTTAAGGAAGCCATGAAATCTCATCGTTAATTGCTTCTTTCTAAAAAGTTGCATCTTGAGATTTTATGACTTTCTCAAATATTTAAGGATCACTTTTTATATTATAACACTGTAGAATTTGATTGCTAACTATATCTCTTATTCCTTCCATAAGATAAACAAAAAAGTCTTCTTTATACCTTACTGGTTTTCTCTTTATTCTTTTGCTCCTTCAAAGTTCAATAACTTCTTTTCCATTATTATCCATGATTTTATTACTCTTATTTAAATTTGAATTATTTTGTTCTAAAATTTTATCTTTAAGTTTAGGAATTGACTTAAATCACTGTTTATAAAAAATGGAATCACATAATTCAATAACTGTATTTACTAGTATTAAATCATTAGGTTCTATAACTATAAATCTATATGTCTTGTTGTTGTGTGCATATCCTATGAAAATGCACTCTCAACTCCTTTTTCACCCAACGTTTTCCATTTGGGTTCAAGTACTTTTACTATAGCACGACATCCCTAAACTCTAAAATAAATCAAGTTTGGTTTTCTTTTATTCCGAAACTCATATAGGGTTATATTAATCCTATTATTAGAAACTTTATTCAATATGTGATATGTTGTAAGCATTGCTTCACTCGAAAATTTTTGGACGAATCTATAATTAGAGATTATGGCATTTACATTTCAGTTAGAACTCGATAATTTCGTTTTGCTACACCATTTTATTATGGCATATATGGAGCAGTAATTTCATAAACTATCCCCATAGACTCAAAATATAAAGAATTATAGTATTCTTCTCCTCTATAAGAGCTTAAACATTTTATAAATGTCTCACAATGCAATTCAACTTCATTTTTGTAAATTTTAAATTTGTCAATCACTTCATCATTAGAATACAACAAATACACATAGCAAAATCTACTAATATCATCAAAGAATGTGACAATATTTTGTTCCTCTTAAAGAAGGAGTATTATGCATATCACTCACATCACTATGTTTCAAATCTAATATATTTGATGTTATTTTAATTTTTGAAAAAGAATTTCTAGTTATTTTAGTTAACACACAAGTAGTGCATTTCTCATGATTTTAATCAACATAAGAAATTAATTTAAGTTTAACTATATTTTTAATCCTTTTAAAATTAACATGTTTTAACCTATGATGCCATAAACAAGAAGAATCAACAATATAGGTAGAAACACTACTACTACTATTATTAATGTGAACATTGAGTTTAAACATATCATTACATAAATAACTCATATAAATATACTCGTTTAAATAACACAAATTTTTCAACCTCAAATACAAGTTTAAAACCAAACTTATTCAAAATACTACCTGAAACTAAGTTTTTTCTAATGTTTAGAACGTAATACACATTTCTCACGTTAATAGTCTTCCAAAAGTGAACTCTAGTTCTGCATTTCTAACACTTAGAACTGGTGTTTTAGCAGCATTTCCTATGTATAAAATAGCACCAATAGCAATTTGTTCCATATTTTTGAATAAAGTCAAGTCCTTCCCTTCCACACATGACGAATTGCACTCAAATCTATCCATTAGCTCATGTCATGATCTTTAAAAAGATTGATTTCTAAAAATTATTACAATCAAATTATTATTTGCAACATTAGAAGAAGATCTCTTAGTCTTGATCTTCTCTTTTTTCTTCTTAAACCTGACAATCAGATTTGTAGTCTCCTTTTTTGCCGTAAAAATAACAACTACCCCTTTTTTCTTTTTATTTTTAAATTTTTGGGTATTATTAGACTAAAATGCCTCTTGTTTAAAGTCTTACATGGTTGTCCTTCTTCTATTACATGAAATTTAAAGATATAAACAAAATTTTCTTTTGTGTTATCTTGAATTTTCATTTCCTTGCGAATCTTTTCTTCTATACAAAGACTATGAGCAAGTTGCTCAAGAGAAATATCTTCTTTCTTATATTTTAAATTTCTCTTAAAATTTTTCCATAAAAGAGGCAATTTTTCAATAATATTATATATAATAATAGACTCATCCATATGCATTTTATGCTATACAAAATTAATAAAAATTCTTTCTAATTTATAAAATTATTCCATGAAAGATATAGAATTATTCATTTTATAATTATTAAAATGAGAGACAATGAATTTCTTACTTGTCACATCTTCTTGCATGTACTTACTCTCCAATTTCTCTCAAAATTCCTTTGCAGTAGGCGCATAATTGTAGATATCAAAGAGTGCATCACTTATTACATTTAGAATATGTCCTCTACAAATTTTATTATTTATGTCCTAAATTTGCCTCTTCCTTGTGTCTACAAGAGTCTTATTGTCTGTCTCTTCAAGCCTTGATATGCTTAAAACATATACTACTTGTAGAGAAATCAGTAGAAAATGTAATCTCTTTTGGCATCTTACAAATCTTCCACCATCAAATCGATCTAACTTAACTATATTGGTCGCTAATTCTTTGAGTGTTGCCATTGATGCAGATTAGCAAAATGGAAAAATAAAATAAAAATATTTTCTTTAGATTGTAGGAAAATAAAAAACGAATAATCTACCCATAGGAAAATAAAAAATGAATAAAAACGTATAGGAAATCTAACTTTCATAAATGCAATATTTGTAGTGTACAATTTACCTATGTGATATAATGAAGCTTTGATGTTTATAATAGTGTTTGTAGATAATTTTTTAATGATATCAAAAGTTAATTCCTATAAAAAACTAACATTGATATTTTATAGAAGATGAATGTATGGTTATAAAATTTGGTTATATACATGTCAATTTACAGAAATAGACAATTTTTTAGGTGGTTCGGGATTGCTGCAATCGCAGCAGTAAGAAAGGCACACTTTTTATACCATACTGCTATTATCGCACAAGGATGTACAATCGCAGCAGGCACCTTTCCTTTTTTTATTTTGAAAATATACAATATCTTTTTTTGTCATAATATCTTTCTCTAAAAGAAGTATAGTTTTTATTGAAAATAAAATTTGTATAATTTGGAATAGTGTTAAAAAATATTTAAAAGTTCTTTAGTTAATTGCCTATTTTAAATAGACTCCTTTTAACATAAAATTCCTAATTACATTATGTCAAGCTCCCAAAACGTAAAACAATATGTTGACGAAAATATTAACACTATAATTATGTTTGATTTATTTATATTTATATTTTTTAGTTTTAATTTCATCTTTTTTTTTCTTTTTCTTCAAACCTTTACATGAATAGGAGGACCATTTATATTCTATTAACTCATCGATGATCTTGCTGAAATAGAGGGTAAGTTATGTATTCAACTCATTCATTTACTTCTTTTTATTAAATGTTAGTACTGTATATAGTGTGTATATAGGCTGCTTTTGTTTCATTAACAAAATCTCCTTAATCTTCACATCATCGTAACATGCGTTGTGACAAGCTTAGTCATGTAAGTTTTTTTTTCTATTATAGGAGCTATATTTTATGGAGTGCCAATGGGCCTTGAACTCGGTCAGTGTTATGTAGGAAACACTTCTCAATTTGTCTTTTCGTCATGCTTTATCTGATACTAATTTATTTATATTATTTAGAGTTGCAATTTGTTTTGCACTCATAGATAAAAACATTACTTTTGTGTGCATACTTACTAAAGTCATTAAAAGTTTCTTGAAAACAAATGCTTAATTAAAGAATTAATTTTTATTGTCATTTATAATAGTTTTATATTAAAATTTTACTCAATTGAAAATGTTCTTGCTATTTGATTAAATGACATTTACAAGTTATGAAATATTAGGTGCCCAACTAATGATGAAATAAGCCTAAACTCCGTATAAAATTTATTATTTCTATTTATTTAGAAATAATTAAAACTTTTATCAATAAAAATATATCAAAAAACATAAAAAAAAAAACATATAATCTAAAATCTGCCTGCACAATGCACGAATAGACGACTAGTTTAAAATAAATTACAATCTTAAAAAAATGTATGTTTATCACTTATATCTAAAATCATTTAAAAAAATACTTGCTTTAAGAGAATTTAGAATCTAAAAATAAAACTCTTATTTATTATCAGTTATATAACTCAGTAATGTTGTAAATTCTTAACAGTCCTATTTTTTTTATTTTTTCCATTTTTTTCTTTCTTCTGCACCTCTTGTACATGTTCTTTCACCTCATTCTTCTCCTGATTTTAACTTATTGTTTTTTATCTTTTCAAGAAACCTAATCACTCTTTCTTCTTCGATATGAAAGGAATTTATAATAAAGATTAGTTTATTCTACTTTTTTTTTATCGTTACGTAGTGGCAATTTTAGTTGTAAAGATAACGATGATAGTGTAAATCAATTAGAGGTTGTTGTGCATGTACAAGTGGTTATGATGATTCAACTAATGGAGATGGCTACTGGCTATTGTGGTGCAAGTGGCTATAGGTTTTCTGGATTGCGGCAGACGTGGTGCTAAGAACCTCCAAAAAATAGAACTATGAACTCTAATGATTATGAACCCGTGAATTACTATCTTGAAAACCCAAGAACAAATTGAAGTCAAAACCCAAAAATTGCTTATATCATATTGTAGAGATTTGTTGATCAAAGAATTAGAACCTAAAGAAAACTAAGCTCTTTAAACCCTAACCCTTAACACGCCATAAGGATAGATCAATTCCTTGATAAGTAGTTTAAGCATTCAACAAAAATTTAAGAATTCAAGCAAATATGCAAAAGGAAATAATGATACTTTCATTCAATTCTAATGTGCCTAAAAAATGCCCCAAAGTAATGTTTTTATAATATTCTAATATTATAAAACCCTAATAATAATAAAGAAAATTACTAACTACTTAGCCACCAAGCATAAGGCTTAATAGTTAATAACATAGTTCTAAACTAAAGAAGAGAATTCAGCCCATATACTAGCCCACATTAGTCTTCATGTATTTAGGCTTGCAAAACATTAAATAAAGCCCCTTTATTAAAGTCTTCACTTGGGCTGAACCTAACATAAGCAATTGGACTTCCTTGATTAGCCCAATCTTGCATATAGGCAATTAAGGCCTCTTGGAGCTTCTTGGACCTTGACCTTGTAATAGGGCCTTGTGGCATGCTTAATGGATCCTTAGCTTTATCTTTGGCTTTATCTTTAGTTTCCTTAATATTCTCTCCATCAAGCCCATCCAAGCTATCACCAATGCAAATGCCACCACCATCTTTAAGCTTGACTATGTCCATATCATTTCCTCCTTCTTTAGGATGATTCGTCCTTGAATCAAGCTCATCACCTACATTAAAAGGACTCAAATCAGCAACATTAAATGTACCACTCACATTATACTCACCTTTCAAATCAATCTTATAGGCGTTGTCATTGATTTGTTCTAGAACTTGAAATGGTCCATCACCCCTTGGACTTAGCTTAGATTTCCTTTAATTTGGGAACCTTTCCTTTCGAAAATGAACCCAAACCCAATCTCCAGGTTGGAACACCTTTTGAATACGCCCTCTATTGACCCTTTCGGCCACTTTTACATTTTGCTTCTCAATCCTCTCTTTAACTTGCTTGTGCAGCTTTTTAACCAAATCTGCCTTAGAAGAACCATCAACACTAACAAGCTTATTAAGAGGCAAAAGGAATCAAATCAATAGGAGTTAATAGATTAAAACCATATACAACTTCAAATGGTGAAGTGTGTGTAGTGCTATGAACAGCCCTATTATATGAAAATTCAACATATGGCAACAAATCCTCCCAAGATTTTAAATTCCTAGAAATCAAAGCACGAAGCAATTGAACCAAAGTCCTATTCACAACTTTGGTTTGTCCATCTGTTTGTGGATGGCAAGTAGTAGAAAAGAGCAATTTAGTTCCTAACTTACCCCATAACACACGCCAAAAGTGACTCAAAACTTTAACATCTCTATCACTCACAATGGTTCTAGGCACGCCATGCAAACGTACAACTTCCTTAAGAAACAAATCAGCGATATGAACAGCATCATCACTCTTATGACATGGTATAAAGTGAGCCATCTTACTAAACCTATCCACAATAACAAAAATACTATCTCTACCTTTCCTAGATCTAGGAAAACTAAGCACAAAGTCCATAGACAATTCTGTCCAAGGAACATCAGGAATAGGTAAAGGTGTATATAACCCATGGGATTACAATTTGGACTTAGCCTTTAAACACACAATGCATTGACCATAAACTTTGTTCACATCACGTTTCATGCATGGCCAATAAAAATGCTTAATCAGAATATCATAAGTCTTTTGCACCCTAAAATGACCCATTAAACCACCCCCATGTGCCTCTTTAACCAGTACAACATGCAAAGAGAAATTTGGCATACATAAGTAGTTTTTCTTAAAAAGAAAACCCTCAAACACGTAGAAGTCATTGAAAATAGCCCCATCAGTACAAGATGCAAACATATTGCCAAAATCATGATCACTCACATACAACTCTTTAATGAACTCAAAGCCCAACAATTTAGAATCAAGAGTAGTAAGAAGAGCATACCTTCGAGATAGTGCATCAGCAACCACATTCTCCTTACCTTTCTTATACTTGATCATATATGGAAATGTCTAATAAACTCCATCCATTTTGCATGTCTTCAATTTAGCTTGCCTTGCCCCTTGAGATGCTTTAAACTCTCATGATCCGTGTGTATGACAAACTCCTTGGGCCACAAGTAGTGTTGCCATATTTACAAGGCCCGAACCAAAGCATAGAGCTCTTTGTCATAGGTTGGATATCGAAGGACTGTGCCATTTAGTTTCTCACTAAAATAGCATATAGGTCTGCTCTCTTGCATCAAAACAGCCCCAATCCCAATGCCACTAGCATCACACTCAATCTCAAAGGTTTTGTCAAAGTTAGGTAAAACCAACAAAGGAACATCACACAACTTATCTTTAAGCAAATTACAAGCATGTTCTTATGCATCACCCCAATTAAACCCAACATTTTTCTTGACAATTTCATTCAAAGGTGCAGCTATACTACTAAAGTCCTTAATGAACCTCCTATAAAAACTAGCTAACCCATGAAAACTCCTAACTTGGCTAATATTTGTTAGTGTCGGCCATTCCCTAATTGCCTTTACCTTCTCTACATCAACCTCTAAACCCTTAGAGCTAACAACAAAACTAAGAAAATTAACTCTATCCATGTAAAAACTATACTTCTTCAAATTGGCATACAATTTTTCTGTCCTAAAAATTTCTAACACCCTACGCATATGCAAAACATGATCATCAATGGATCGAGAATAAATCAAAATATCATCAAAGTAGACCACCACAAACTTACCAAGACAATCACGCAAGACATGGTTCATCAACCTCATGAAAGTACTAGGTGCATTAGTAAGCCCAAACGGCATGACTAACCACTCATAAAGATCATACTTAGTCTTAAAAGCCATTTTCCACTCATCCTCAGTTTTCATACGAATTTGATAATAAACAGAACGCAAATCAATCTTAGTAAACAAACAAGCACCATACAACTCATCAAGCATATCATCTAACCTAGGGATAGGATGACGATACTTTACCGTTATTTTGTTGATTGCACGACAATCCACACACATCCTCCACGTACCATCCTTCTTTGGAACTAAAATCACTGGCACTGCATATAGACTTAAGCTATCTCACACATACCCCTTTGACATCAGTTCATCCACTTGCCTTTGAAGCTCCTTTGTCTCCTCGGGATTACTACTAGAGGCTGGTCTATTTGCTATGGCTACTCCGGGTACTAAGTCTATTTAATGTTTGATCCCTCTTTGAGGTGGTAAGCCACTTGACATCTCTTCGGAAAAGACATCATCAAACTCCTGCAAAAGGTTAGCAAACACACTCGGCAAGAAAAGATCAAGTTCATTAGTGTTCAAGTACACATCCTTATAAGTAATAACAAATAACATCTGACTTGAATGCAATGCATGCCTAAATTCCCTTTCCCTAACCAAAAAACTACCCTTTGCCTTTATTTTCTCTTTAGGCCGAATTTCACCCTTTGGTTTTTCACACTCCCTTTTGTTATTTTCGGCCTTAACCCTCTCCCTCTCTAACTTACATTGGTCTTCATACACTTCCTTAGGAGAAAGAGGTGTCAATGTAACTTTTCTCCCATCCTTCATAAATGAGTATCTATTTAAAAAACCATTATGGACAGCCTTTCTATTAAATTGCCATGGCCTACCTAACAAGATATGGCCCGCATGCATTGGTACTACATCACATAGCACCTCATCTGAATACCTACCAATTGTAAAAGGAATAGTAACTTGCTTATTCATTTTAATCTCACCACAATTATTTAACCATAACAACTTATAAGGCCTAGAATGTGGAATCAGATTTAAACCTAATTTCTCAACCATTAAAGCACTAGCAACATTTGTACAACTACCACTATCAATAATAACATTACAAGTCTTACCTTGCACATTCATCGTGTGTGGAAAATGTTGTCTCTTTGCTACTCCAAGGTATCCTCTTCCTTCATTTGAATACTTAGTGTGCGTCTAGTCACTAAGAGCTCACCTCTCATAGGGCCTTCAATGCAATCATCGCTATACTCCTCCAATTATGGTATCTCCTCCTCATTATGGTCACTATCCTCACTTGTTGTTTCGATGTCTCCATAATCTCTAGCCACCATTGTTCGTTTGTTGGGACATTGGGAAGCAATGTGTCCATGCCCCATGCATTTGAAACACTGGATGTCTCTATTTTTTTCTTTGTTAATTTCGGGGTTGAATATCTTTTTGCTGCCCGAAATGCCTTTGTCCTTATTATCATTGGAAACAACTTTGCTATCACATTGTTTACCTCCTTTCCATGAGTTAGACCAATTTAGCCTACTATTGGAAGCACCCTTATATTCAAACCTTACTGCCCCTCTAGGTTTTAGTTGCTTTTCCACCTTAATTGCAAGATGCACTAACTCCTCAAGCTCTTCATAATGTTGCAACTCCACCCTATCAGCAATCTCCTTGTTAAGCCCACCAATAAAACGTGCCATGGTAGCTTCTCTATCCTCCTCTAAATCCACCCTAGTCATGAGCATCTCCATCTCCTTGTAGTAATCCTCAACACTCTTTCTACCTTGCCTCAAAGTTTGGAGCCTTTGATGTAACTCCCTATGATAATGCCTAGGTACAAAACACTTCCTCATGATAGTCTTAAGTGTAGTCCAATTATCAATAGGCTCTTCCAAATTCCTCCTCCTACTAACCATTAATTGATCCCACCACACTATGGCATACTCACTAAATTATGTGACCACTAATTTCACCTTTTTCTCCTCAGAAAAATTATGGCAATCAAAGATAAGGTCAACTCTCTTTTCCCACTCCAAATATGCCTCCGGATCAGTTTTGCCCACAAAGGTAGGAATCCTAAGTTTGATGCTACCCAAATTCCTATCTACATCATCAAACTCACTACCAAAATTCCCTCTACCACGACCAAAATTTTGGTACCTCCTAGCGCCTCTACCCATGCCTCTACCATCCCCACCATAGGCTGCATTAGCATAATCCTCAAAACCCTCATCAAAATCATCCTCATTTATCCCCGTTCGCTGCCCATTATTGCCTTGCACATTCACCCCTACATGTGGCCTATTTTCCATACCTCTAGCAAGTACAGTAATTTGCTCTAAGATAGTTTGTTGATTGGCTGCCATGTCTCTTCGTTGGGCTGCCATGTCTAGTTGCAACCTCTCTATTTATTCATTCATACTCTGTATGCTTCGTTGCACCCTCTCATTCTCATGCATTTATGCCGCCGGTATGCCGGGATGTGGCACACGATCACTCTCATTAGTTCCACTTGACATTGCTGCAATAAAGGTTAGTATGCAATAAAACAAAAATTAAGGACCTCACGTGTTTACCCTCAATGAATGGAGATATACACTCGTGTTTCACATAATTTAATAATGATTACACAAAGTTAAACTCACACCACTCGGCTTGTTTTCAAGGATTCTTATGTGAATCAATAACCACACACCAAGTTTTATCACTATACTTGCAATGTACCAAGAATTATGATCTAAAAACTTAATTGAGGCAAAAATGCAAGAAATATGAAAATTCAAATAAATAGCAACATTTCAAGAAAATTAGGATCAAAAACACAATAAAACTTCAAAAAGAATGCAAATAACATAAAGAGAAATAATCTAGATGCGAAAACTCAAAAATGGAATGAAAAGACGAGGAAGATGTAATTCAGCTTGAAATAAGCAATCACGTGAACAGTAATGTGAATAGTGAATAGTAGCAAACAAGTGTTTAATGACTCAATAATGAATTAAAACTTCAGATTGATGAAAGAAACAAGGAATGAACATAATAAGAAGTTAAAAGCACAAGAAAAATTGATCAAAAATGAAGGTTACCTCCATGTGCTTCAATGGAGTCAAATTCGGCCAACACTTGAAAAATACACAAAGAAGAGAAAAATTAAAGAAGAAAATGAATTTAGGGCTGAAAGAATTCAATCATATGGTATATATATAGGCTTAGGTCAAAGGAGAGTCCATTCCCCTTTAAATCTTCCTAAACAGCCACCTAATCCTTATTTTGTAAGATTGGAAAATTATTCCCAATTTCCCCTAAAATTTAGGAAACTCTCAAAGGTAGCTGAAATAGGAATATTTTAGAAACCCTAAAATATATATCAGCAGCCACAAACAAGGATTAAAACACCTAACACACGAATTCAAACAATCAAGAACAATCAAACAAATGCAAACCTTCTTCTTAATATTTTTCGGATATCTCAAAATTTCTGATTTCTTTTTTTTTCGTTTCTTTTTCTTTTCTTGTTCTTTTCTTTTTTTTTTCTTGTTCATTTTTTTTTCAAAAATCCAAATTCACAAGAACATCAAATCAAGAACTTAAAGGAAACAAATAAATAACTTAAAGAAAAAGGATAAATAACCTAATTTAAGAGCCAAATCTCTGATACCAAATGTTAAGAACCTCTAAGGAATAGAACCACAAACCCTAACGATTATGAACCCGTGAATTACTATCTTGAAAACCCAAGAATCGCTTAAATCAGATTATAGAGATTTGTTGATCAAAGAATTAGAACCTAAAGAAAACTAAGTTCATTAAACCCTAACCCTTAACACGCCACAAGGATAGATCAATTCCTTGATAAGTGGTTTATGCATTCAACAAGAATTCAAGAATTTAAGCAAACATGCAAAGGAAACAATGATACTTTCATTCAATTCTAATCTGCCTAAAAAATGCCCTAAAGTAGTGTTTTTATAATATTCTAACATAATAAAACCCTAATAATAATAAAGGAAATTACTAACTACTTAGACACCAAGCATAAGGCTTAATAGTTAATAACATAGTTCTGAACTAAAGGAGAGAATTCAGCCCATATACTAGCCCACATTAGTCTTCATGTATTTGGGCTTACAAAATATTAAATAAATCCCCTTCATTAAAGTCTTCACTTAGGCTGAACCTAACATGAGCAATTGGACTTCCTTGATTAGCCCAATTTTGCATATAGGCAATTAAGGCCTCTTAGAGCTTCTTGGACCTTGACCTTGTAATTGGGCCTTGTGGCATGCTTAATGGATCCTTAGCTTTATCTTTGGCTTTATCTTTAGTTTCCTTGTTGTCCTCTCCATCAAGCCCATCCAAGCTATCACCAATGCAAATGCCACCACCATCTTTAAGCTTGGCCATGTCCATATCACATGGCTATAGTTTGTTGGGTTATGGTGCAGATGGTTAATGAAGATAGAGATGGCTACTAGTATGTCACATTGTAGGTGGTTGTGATGGCATTACTGATGGTGGGTGATGGAATATAAAAATGCGCCTCTAATAAAAGATTGACATATGGAAAGTGAATTTGTCTTATGCGCCACATTAAACTAGCTTGGGCCCATTGACTTTTCCACCTTCAAAAATTAAGTCAAAATTGAACATCCACCAGATGGAACCTCCTGCTCATGACCCACTAAATTCTAACTATGAACTCAACACTTAGATAGAACATCCCACCCATGAAAGTGCAGTTTACCTACCTTTAATGAGCATTAAATGCTTTTGACGTGCATTAAATGCACATGACATGCCCCATTCTCCAAAAAATCCACTCTGCTGCCAGGTATACTTAACCAATCATCTTTCACCATTTCCACCCACCTTCCACCTACCAAGGGTATAAAAAGCCTCACTCTTTAAGACTATGAGCTTCTTCTTATTATTATTTTTACATGTTTTCCTATAATTCGGATAGCTCTATAACATAACTTTTCATATACAAAATTCATATTCTTTTTATTATCTTTATTATTCTATAGACTATTCTATTCGGGCATTTCTAACTTGACTGTCAGAGGAGTCTTGGGTCAGCCAAAATCCTTTAGTTTTTTTATGTGTTTATTACTTGTAGATGATTCCTGATAAGCTGGAGCTGAGATGCTGGAGAAGCCCATTATTTTTTGTTGGGTTAGGTCGTAAATGGTTATGGTTTATTGGGTTATGGTGCAAATTGTTAACAGAGATGGAGATGAAGATGGCTACTAGTTGTCAGTGTAAATGGTTGTGATGGCACTATTGATGGCGGTTAAAAGTCTAGTAGTGTAGATGGTGGCCGCTTAATAGTAAGGGTATAGGTATAGGTGAAAGAGATGACATGAATGAGTTACAAATAAAGTTTTAGGGATCTAAATGATATTTCTTTATATCTAGACTTTAATATAATGCATAAACTATCATATAAACACCAATCAAGTTCAAATTTGCAAATTTTAAAAGTATTTTTGGAAATTTGTACAATTATTGACATTTTAACCTTTGACTAATAATATATTATATGTATATTCTTAAATTTTTTAACAGAAGGGAAAAATAGTTGACAAAATTAAAATTAAGGGGTCTTTAGTTCACTTTTTTTAAAAAAGGGACGAAGTAATAATTATGATCAAACCGGATTATTTGCACTCACGTTACCCAAGTTTCTAACCTAATACCATTAAAGTATCCAACCTTTTTTTTAATATAAAACTCCCTAACTTTTGCATTTAGTCACACTATACTCCCTAAAGTCAATTTTTGGTTATCAGCGATGACATCGATGCTCGTGTGTAATAGACAAGTGCCATCATGTAGCCATATCATCACCACGTGTGGTGCCACATCATTGTAGCGTGTCCTATAAAACTATTTTTATTTAAAAATAAGTTTATAATTAATTTTATGGGACACATGGCAATGATGTGGCATCATATGTCCTAATCCTTGCATGATGGCATCTATTCGTTATAGGGACAAGGTGCAAATATAACCCTCATGTTTACCCCGATTGACATATTGGCACTTGATATTTTGCGAGGTCCAATTATGACTCTAAAGACACAAAATTGGGTGCACATAAACCCTTGAGACAGACGGTGTGAAGAAAAATGTTAACTTCGTTGATGTGGCACATGTGGGGCCCACCCTAATGAATTAAAAAGAAAAAAAAAAGAAATAAGTGGACCCAAATAACGGATTCTCCTTTATGCTTCTCCTTCTTCTTCTCGTTCTTCCTCTTCCTATCACAACAAAATAAATTCCAAATTTAGTCCAAACCCTAAAATGTAAATCTGAGTAAATCTCAATCAGGCAATGGTTCGAGCATCATCAGCTTCGTTAATGGCATTAACAAGTAATAGTAGATGGTTTGATTATGAATACGATGGACCTGCGAAGTATTGTTATTGTAATGTTAGAGGGTGTAAACTTAAAGCTCCGTTGAATACATCATGGACTAATGAGAATCTAGGAAGAAGATTCTTTAGTTATCGCAATTATAGTGTAAGTAAATTTTGCAAGTGTTTTTATGATTATTTTAAGAATAATGGTGGTTAATAATTGTGATTTATATTATATATGAAGGTTAATCGAAATATGAAGCTTGGGTGTGGTTATTTTGAGTGGTATGATGGACCTATAGGTGAAAGGGCAAAAATTTTATTGAATGAGCTAAAGGAGGAGAGAAAAATGCAATTGGCAGAGAAAATGGAGCGTAGTAGGATGGGAATGTCGAACTTGGATGCTGATGTTGCTGAATTATGGTCAGAGCTTAGGGACTTGAAGAAGGCTTGGGCAATAAAGGCAGAAGAGTTACAGTGTGCCAAAAAAAAGTTGAATGTAGCTTGTATTGCTGCTATAATACCCTGGCTTTTATTTTTTTATATTGTAGTATTTGGTTAATGTAGTATGTGATTAATGTAGTAAAGGCTGGCTGATTATGGTGTAATGGAGATGCTTGTAATGTTTATAGAAGACAGTATGTGTAATGCCACTGTTGGCGATTTTGGTATACATGCTAAAAAATGACATTTGATTATAATAGAAAAAATGCCATATGATCATTCCATCAAATGGCATTGTTACAATAGCTTAAAGATAAGTAAACCATTATAATATGTACAAAAAGCACTACCAATATGTTCCTGTGGAACTTGGTTCAACACTGATGATAGCAAGTTCATATGGAACTTTTTGCAAAAAATCAAAAAGCATTCATCGAAAACATCCTAATATAATGCTAATTGTTCTGAGCTTTGTCCTTCTGCCTATGCTGCCCAATTCTTTGCTCCTTCTGCTGCTGTAAGTATGTTGAAGTAATTGAGTGTTGTCCTCTCCACTGCAGTCCTGGAGGCTGAAAGGGTATATCAGTTACAAATGTCACTTGGCTTCCATCTCTAGTAAACCTAATGATCCTTGAAGTCTAAGACATGTTTGAGCTTTTATTTTACTTCCTCCTAGTCTGTCTATTCTCTTTTTCAGAATAAATTAGGGACCTTCTTTTAAGGTCAACAAACTGTCTACATGAGGCCTGTATTCCAGGTGTAATAACCCTGTCTAGGTAATCCAGGCTGTGTTCCAAGATAAAAAAAAATGACAGCAATGAAATAGTTACACATCCAATTCAGTCCAAACAGCACATCAATGAAACAAAATAGCCCTGAGCTCAATTCAACAGCACAATGAAATAAGTGCCAGAAAATAGTAATGAAAGCTAACATGAATGAAACAGGAACACATCAATGAACCATGGTTTTAAATAACGGCCGTTACGCAATGTAACGGCCGTTATTTAACGGTTTTTAGGGGTTCCGTGACCGTTATTTCCGTTATATAACCGCTATATTAATTTTGTAGGTGTAACGGCCGTTACGGTCGCAGCAAAAAAAAATTATAAGTTAAAAAAAAAATTCACATTCTCACTTAAATCATAATTTAAATTTTTTATTAGTAGTTTTCAAATTTCAATTACATATAGTATATTTTATTTTGACAATCCAAACACTCTACGGGCGGAACAGGAAAAAAAAAATTAAATAACTCATTCCACTACTTAAAGTTGCGGAATGAGTTTTAAATTTTCGAAAATAAATATTTTTTTGTTAAAGGGCATGCAAAAGTTACTATTTTACTTAAAGGGCGTGCAAAACTCATTCCCCACTTAAAGGGCATGCAGAAGTTACTATTTTACTATTCATCAAGTTGTTATTCCGACATCCGTTTACAAAACGGCTTGCGGAAAAAAATTTCACGTAATTTTCTTTTCCTCGTGGTATATTTTATTTTTTAAAATACTACAATTTTTTAATATTACGTGAATAGTGACATGCAAAAATTACTATTTTACTATTCATCAAAAAACTGTTCCGAGGTCTGTTTATAAAATGGCTTGGGCCAAAAAATTTCACGTAATTTTCTCTTTCTCATGATATATTTTAGTTTGTAAAATACCACAATCTTCAGTGGCCAACAATATAAAGGTCAAAGTTCTCAATCTCATACTCAAAGTTAGTAAGAGACTCAAGATCCACCTAGGCACTCTTTTTGGTGGTGATTATTATTATGTATTGTGTTTGTGTAATATTTGAGATTTTAATAATTTTATGTTGTTTTCTATTATTTTATGAATAAAAATTGTGTAATATTTGAGATTTTAATAATTTTATGTTATTTTCTA
>CATIWO010087625.1:0-12523 GCA_949673435.1 Macaranga tanarius | reverse complement strand
AATTTTAGATATACAATATATAAATTTTTATTCATTTAAATATTTTAAAAATATATTATTACAAAAAATCATAATTTTATAATAAATTATTTAATAAATAATTTATTTTAAATTATTTTAATGAATAATTTAAATTTATACGTTATATTTTTAGAAATTTTTTTAACTTGTTTAGGCTCGTTTAAGCTCGCGAACAGTTAGCGGCCTAATGAGTTCGGCTCGAGATCGGCTCGTTTATAAATGAACTAAGCCTGAACTAACTAAAGTTTAGCTCGGCTTGTTTACACCCCTAATTGATACACATAAAAGTCGGATTTATTAGCAAAGCACGCATGCTGCTGTTTTCTTTTATTTTTAATAAACAAAATTTTGTCGGTTAAAAGGTAGGGCTCTCCTCTCCATCCACAGCCAAGAGTTTCTTCATCGGCACGAAAATTTTATAACTGATGTGTTTTAGTTTAATACTGTCATCTTCACAATAAAAAATAACATAAAATTTTGACTACAATTTAAGATAAATTTCTAATATGAAATTAATAATTGATAACGTCTAAAAGAAATAATATGGTAAAAATATTTTGATTAATATAAAGGTAAAAATTAATGAGTTGTATAATTGAGGTATTTCTCTATTTATGTAAAAATTAATTTTATAAAATTAAGTATGGCAAAATTCGAATAATCTATTTTAAAATAACTGCTAGCTAGTTTATTTTTTACTGATGTGATTGAAGCTTTTTAATGGATATAAAAAAAATATAATTAATTATAATTTTTCAATGGGTATTACTTTTTCGCAATTATAATTTAATCATTATTTTTATATTAAAAAATAAATTAATTAATTTAATAATGTCAATAAATTACATAATATATTAAAAATAATTTTTTTATAAATAATATATTATATATTAGTTCTGGTCCGGTGTATTAGTTCTGGTAATATATTATGGACCGCGACGCCTATCTTTAATTTCTCGGGGGGCAAAATTCTACTTTTGTCCCGTGAAATTTTTATAATAAAAAATATATAAATAAATAAATAAAATATATAATATATTAGTTTATAAATTAGGATACGACGAGTTCACCTAGTTCTTTTTTAGGTTTTAGATTTTATCAATTTAATTAATTAAATAATTAAAAAATATATTTTTTATTATTATATAATTTTTAGATTATACAAAAATAAATAAATAAATAAATAAATAAATAAATATATTATATTATATGAGTTTGTAAATTATGACACGACGGGTTCATCCAGTTCTTTTTTAGGTTTTAGATTTTGTCAATTTATTTAATTAAATAATTAAAATATATATTTTTTAATTATTATATAATTTTTTATTATTAATTAAAAAAGGACATAAATGTAATTTTGGGAACAGACAATTTGTCTTTTCCCCACTATTCACCACTATCCATATATTATATATTGCTCCTTTACAAAAATTAATTTAAAAAAATCAACAAGAGCCCAGTCAGTTTGCACTTGTTAAGTAAAATTTCTTTTACTTTGTTTTCCTCTACTATATATATTTCAAGTGTGGCAAGTGCCGCTGGCTCATCTCCACTCTACTCTAAAAATGAAAATGGTGACTAGTCCCCGAACAGATTCTTTAGACTATCGGACGGAGCTTCTGTCACCTCCTCCACTGGGAGAAGAAGCTCCAGTGACAAGCGTGCCGTCGTGGCGACTGACTATGGATAATATTCACTTGCCTGAAAGACGTGTGGAATCTCATTGTAGCATTAGTTATTTCTTGAAAACACTGAGTAAGCTTCCATAGATATTTGTGTGTATATATATACTCGTGTCCATATTAATTATATTTTTGATGATCGATGTTGTGTTGCTGTGTTGTACCCTGTGAGTCCAGAAAGACAAAGGGATATTGCAGACTATTACAAAAGGCAGGAAAAGCTTCTTAAAGAGTTCAGTGAATTGGACTCCTTCACTGAACTGGGTACGTTGCCTTCAGGGGATTTGACTGAGGTTTGCCAATTATCAATAACTGGATCATATCTAAATATGCTTGGTTTAATTTGATTGAAATTAGATAATAATGTTTTAATTTTCATCACCAACTCACATACATACATACATATATATATATATACATACATATATATATATATATATATATATATATTTTGTGTGTGTGTGTGTTTCAATCAGAGTGAACTTAAGCAACTGGCAAGGAGGGAGAAGGTGGCAATTTATGCATCAAACGTAGCCAATTTGGTGCTTTTCATGGCAAAAGTATATGCCTCAATTGAGAGCAGATCCATGGCAGTAATAGCATCCACAGTGGACTCTCTTCTGGATCTCTTGTCTGGTTTCATTCTATGGTTTACTGATTCTGCTATGAGATCCCCTAATCAGTATCGATATCCTATCGGCAAGCAGAGGATGCAACCTGTGGTAATTATTATATTATATTAACACTTTCTTCCACTTTCTCCTTGTTTATATATAGTTACTGCGTATATCATCCATCCCACAAAGTAATACAAGTTTAAAAATTAAATTAAGTAAAATTAGTGGTGCTATTGGAGCACTTTATGTAGCGACGGAACCAGCAATTTAAGTTGAGGGGCAAAATTTCTTTTAATAAAAATGTTATACATATAATTTGAGCAATGAAGAACCGATATGGATAGTACAAAAAAATAATAAAGAGTGTATTTAATTTGAGGAAAAAAGTATGTTATATTTCAATTTTTAGAGATAAAATATTAATGTGATGAAAAAAGATTTAAATCTAAAAGGCTAAAAGCTACTGAAAATTTGTGAGAATAGGAGATAAAAGTTTAAAATTAATTTTTTTTAATTGAATTTCTATTTTATATAAGCAATTATTAAACCTTAATTGATAGAATATTAAAAGTCAACATGATAAAGTTATCATCTCCAAAAACGATGTAAAAAAATTATAAATCATAACATATAATTGTATATAATTACTTTCTTTACTTTTCTCTTAATTGTTTTATTGTCACCTGCGGCACACGTAGTTCTTATGAAAGGAATTGGTCAAGTATGACAAGTAACTTAGCTTATGTAATTGTAGAGACATCTAATAAAATTAGTTGAAAATCGCACAATGCGCATTTTATGAATTAATATATTTTTTATTTAATTATTTTAGAATATAAATAAAAAATAAATTTAATAAATGTTAGTTATACATTAATTTAAGTTGTTGTCATATATATTTTTATTTGATTATTTTAAAATATAAAAAAATAAAAAAATTAAATATATTAATTGAATAATTTTAATGAAATGGTAAATATAAATTAATTAAGTAATTTTTTTTAAAAAAAAATGAGAATTCACGTATTACTATAAATTAATTAATTAGTAATTTGTAGCAAATGGAAATTCACATTTTTTCAGTTTTAATTTTATATTTCTTATAAAGATAACAAATATGACAAGTCTACCTTAATATTTTTAGAGCTCATCATTTATATAAATATAGACTAGTCAATCGTGTGAGCTATAAAATAATATATATTTTATTTAATTATTTTAAAATATAAATAAAATTAATTAATTCAATTAATTAATTAATTTTAATATGAATAAAAAGTATGTATTGTTAAATGATCTTTAGGCTCTGCTTGTTTCAAGAAAAATATTTTGTCTCTGAAAACTATTTTTCAGAAAAAATATTTTCTAGAAAAATATAATATTTTTTTATTTAGCTAGAATACTAGAAAAATAATTGAAAAATATTTTTGGTATTTGGTTTGCAATAAATTTTTTTCCTAAATTATACAATATTACATAAAAATGGTAACATTATATTTGGTTTTCTCTTTTCTTTCTATATTTGATAGTTGTTCAAGTCTTAAAAAATAACTTCCTGTTCTTACAATGGGAAGTTATTTTTCCATATTTTTAAGTTATTTTCCTTTGACTAGTAACTTATTTTTCTTTGACTTATTTTTTTTGGTAACCCAAACATTAGAAAATAAGAAAAAATATTTCAAGAAAAATATTTTCCGCAAATAAACGGAGTCTAAAAAATAAAAATTATAAAATATAAATAAAGTAATTTAAATGTATTAATTAGATAGTTTTTTAAAAAATAAGAACTCCCCTTATTTTAGTTTTAATTGTATATTTTTTTTATAATAATCCCAAATGACACAAACACACATACAGGGAAATCCATTTTTTTATTCCAATTATAAACTTTAATCCAATTTTTTTAATTATATCATATTTTCAAACTTATATCAATTTAACTATTCAACTTTGTATCATATATAATTTAATTTAATGATCTAAATGTATTTAACAAAAAAAACTTTTAGTTCCTTATAAAATAAATTTATTTATTAAATTTATTTCTATTTTTATAACAAAAAATAAATTAATCTTTCCATTTTAAACTAATATCAGAAATTAATTTTAAAATATTTTCATAAAATTTTAACCTTTTTACATTATTTTATACAAAGTCTTTATATATATATATTTTTTTAAATCTATTTCTCAACTTTCAACAACATTATTCAAAAATTTTCTAGTACGTAGAGATGTAACACAAAAAATAGAGTAAAAAAGAGAAAAAAAAAAAAGAACATTGGAAATACTAAAAAATTAATTAATAATATAAAAATTTGATCTTTTTTGAATAAAAAAAATTCTTCAAATTTACATTGTTTTTGATAGTGATAGTTAAAAAAATTTTCTTCTTATTAATATTAGAGTATCTAATAAATTGATTTATAAATTGCCTTTTTTTTGTTGAGATTTTAAAAAATATTTTTTAAAAATTAAATTTTATTTATATTATTGATTAATATTCTTAGTATCTCTAATTTTTTCTATTTTACACTATTTTGTTATGCTCAATCTCCATTAGAAAATGTTTTAATAACATAATTGAAAATTGAGACGCGAATTTTAGAAAAATTAAAATATGAAGGCCTTTGGAATATAAAATAATGTAAAAAAGTTAAAATTTTATAAAAATATTTTAAAATTAATTTCTAAGATTATTTTGGAAGTAGTACAATTTACATTTGAGAATATTTTTTACATTTTATTTTAGTTTTCTGTTAAAAAAAAAAAGAAAAAATTTTTATAAATAAATTTATTTTATAAGTATATAAAAGTAATTCTTTAAAATATATTTATATAGATTGTTAAACTAAATTTGGATATAATTAATTGATACAATTCGTAAAGTTAATTAGTTAAATTGATATAACTATGAAATAGATTATAATTGAAAATTGGACCAAAATTTGGGATAGGATTGACTATATATATACTGAACAAAATTTGGGTTCGGTTTTATATATAAAAAATTTGGTTAAACAAAATAATCGAACAAACCAAAATTTTATTTTTTAGTTTTTTAATGTTTTAAAATAATATAATAATTTAATACAAAAATTTTAAAATAATTAATATTTCTAAAAATTCAGTTTGGTTCAGTTTTTATATAGTTCGGTTCGGTCAAAAAATAGCCCGAAACTGACCGAACTAACTAAATGTTCACCCCTATATATATATGTGTGTTTTTGTGTGTGTTGTTGAGAGTTTTATATGATAAAATTTTCATATTTCAACACTTTCTGTTAATTTTATATTATTAATATCCCAAAAAATTGTAGCTATGTGGAATAGCTTTCCATTGATCTAATCATTTATTTTGCAGGGTATAGTGGTTTTTGCATCAGTGATGGCAACCCTTGGATTACAGATATTGTTTGAATCAGGACGAGAACTCATCACTAAGGTATATTTACATTCAAAACTATAAATGTTAATTAATTACTTCTTTTCTGTCTTAGTTTGAAATTCTCCAAATCCTAATATTTTACATTTTTTATACGTGCAGACTCAACCAGATAAAGATCCTAACAAAGAAAAATGGATGATTGGAATTATGGTTTCGGTTACATTTATTAAATTTGTACTAATGATGTATTGCCGCAGATTCAAAAATGATATTGTCAGAGCATATGCTCAAGATCATTTTTTTGATGTCATTACCAACTCAATTGGCCTAGGCACTGCTGTTTTAGCTATCAAATTCTACTGGTGGCTTGATCCTCTCGGCGCTATACTAGTAAGTTATATCTTTGAGTTCAATTAAATTTCAAGTATAGGATTGTATTTGATACTACTTCCGTCCAGGGCTGTAACTGAGTTAAACTGACTCGCTAGCTACTCGAAATTGACTTAAAAAAACTCAAAATCAACTCGATTATTATCGAGTTCAAAGTACTCGAGTAGGTTAACGAGTTGATTTTGAACTCCTCAATATTTGACTCAATAGACTCGCGAGGTTAATCGAATCTAATCGAACTTGTATATATTTACCATTTTACTTTTTTTATTTTATTATAATTACATAAATATTTTATTCAACTAAGTTAAGTACAAACATTTTAAGATATATATATCTTAAAATTTTATAATTTTATATAACGAATCGATTGTAAAAATTATTTAATCGAATTGAGCTCGAATTTCAAAAATAAAATTCGATTGAGCTTGAGTCGAGTTTTAAACTCTAAGTTTAAGAGTTGAGTCGAGTTCAAACTTGGCAGTGATTTGACTTGACTCAACTCGATTATACCTCTACTATAGATCCTTTTGTTTAGGATGCTAATATATGTTAAATTTGATGTTAATTTTGTAGTTGTAGACATAATTAATGTGACAAATAACTACAATAATGCAGATTGCTTTATACACCATTAGCAATTGGTCGAGTACAGTTATGGAGAATGTTTGGTCATTAATAGGGAGGACAGCTCCGCCGGAGTATCTAGCAAAGCTAACATATCTAATTTGGAATCATCATGAAGAGATAAAGCATATAGATACAGTTAGAGCATACACATTTGGTTGTCATTATTTTGTAGAAGTGGATATTGTATTGCCAGAGGATATGTCCCTTTCTCAAGCACATAACATTGGCGAGACTCTTCAGGAGAAGCTTGAACAACTTGCTGAAGTCGAACGAGCTTTTGTTCATGTTGATTTTGAATTTACTCATCAACCGGAACATAAGCCCAAGCGAACATGATGAGTTTATCTGTAAAAGGTTATCAAAGATTGATTTTAAATGTTAAGATGGTTAAGGTGTTTTTTTTTTACTGAACAAATTAATGGTCCAGACATTAAGTTTCATTTTATATTTATGGCAATTTTTCATTTGTAGCTTGTCTATTTATTGAATTATTGATAAGTTATATAGTTACCAAGAATGAGAGTGACATTGTATCAAACTATATATGATTGGTGCTATTTTTTAAGTGCACAGATCACTGAGTAATATAGTGGATTAAACAGATTACTATTCCCACATAGATTGTTAAGTATTATTTCACTTGATTAATTACTTATCTAAACTAATAAGTTAAGTTTTTGAAAAGGCCATTAAATTAAAACTAAACTTAACAAAAACAAATAAGAAACAATTTCAAATTAACTTAAAAAATATAATGCAATGTACTAGAACTTTTACTTTAACTTGGATAATTTGCCAATTTAATTATCCTAACCTATCCGAGCATTATGCATATGATGCTACCACTTAATTTCTGATAATTTTTTCTTAAACAATTATAAGACTGATTAGTTAATTCAATTATTAGCTAATAATTATGGACTCTCGCCTCTTTAAGATTAATTTAATAAATCCTTAACTAAATTTAAGCACCAAAGGTAAACATGCATTACTAACATTCAATATGTATCTCTACTCAATATTGAAGTTAATATACTTTTTTTTAGATCATTAAGTATTAATCTCCTTTTGATCTCAAAATAGTTAAAAATAGCAATTCAATTATTAAACTTTAACTACCTAAGAATATATCATCCATCAATTTCAATATACTTAAACTTATGCAAACATGCATACTAAATTCAAAAGTCTAACATTAAGCACAAAAACAAAATCAATATGCAAGAAAAATTGTTGAATTAGATTAAAACAAATAAAGATTTAAAATATCACCAAGCTACTAAAATAACTTTAGCACAAAAGTTTTTTAGCTACTTATGCTAATGAATACAAAAAAGAAAATCATGGTAATTTTTGCAAATATGTTATTAGAATAAGAAGAATACGGATAACTACCCAATTCCTCTCTTTGAATTGTGCTCATTTGCTCTAACTCCACTTTTACAATCTTATAATCTAATCTAAAATCTATACTAATAAAAGTTTATGAATATTGTAGATGAGTTGAATGATGATCTAGATGTATTAGAATGTTTAATTCCATACCTCAAAGGTTCTTTATATAGTACCAATTCATCCTTATTAAAGTTGGACATGGAAAAGCCTTGAAAAGTTAAATTGGAATAGGATTGGGACTCTTTCACACGACCATGCTCATGGTCGTGCTTACTGCGAATGAAAATAGTATCTTAATTAGCACGACTATACTTATGGTCATGCTTTGGCATGGTCATACTCATGGTTGTGCTTCCACTCAGCATGGCCATGCTACATTAATCAATTTTCTTCCTTCTTCAGCCTCCTTAGCATGACCATGCTCATGGTTGTACTTGATTTCTTTAACCTTTCTTTGCTTGTTTAGGTTTTCTTGAAACTCCAAGTCACTTTTAATCAACTCGTAAGTTGATTAACCTAGTAAGACATGAAAAAAAACATCAAAACCAACTAAAATACATATAATAGAACTTAATTAAAATACTATGAAACTAATCCTAAATTCTAAGGATTTCTTTCCTAAGTCTATAAGGATTATATAACCTAAACCTAATAATTACCTTAAACTAAATTCTAATCTTATATGAATGTATATTTACTAAGCATAATCCTGTAACTTATTTAACTAATATTTACCAATTAATCATACAATAATAAGTAAAACTAATTAAATAATAACTTAAAATATACCCAACATATGGATTTATCAACCTTTCTACTTTTAGATTTTTTCTTGTCCTCAAGCAAAACTTTATCAAACTATAATTCAAGCATATTAAGGAATTTAACATAGTACAACCATAATTATATATACTTAACATAATTCTTAGAAGTTAAAACAAAAGATTAAAGTTAAGAAAGAAATTACAATTAAAAAGTTAGAAAGTACTTTTGAATGGAATTAATGAAAAATACATAGAATAAAACTCATAGATTGTAAGTACATTTGAATATATTTTAAATGTTAAAAAACCCTTAACTCTAAAGAATGATAGCTAGTTAATTTATTTTTGAATTTTTAAGTTTAAAGGCACCATTTTTAAGAAAGTGATTCTTGTTTGATACAACTATTGAATTCATATTTTTCAACAAGAACACCTCACTTAAGTACATTTGGATTACTCATCCTCATTTTCGATTACTATAGTAGAATGAAGTACTTTTGATTTTTGAATTTGTTAGACTTCCTCCTTTAACCTTTATTTTCTGTAAAATACTTAGCATTCATGCAATTGTGCAATTTTTGTGCTTTACTTTATTAGTTAGTTTCTATCATAACTCATACAATCAAAGAAAGTTCTAATTCTTAAAATTACACGATTAAGACAAACTTTTCACAAGAGAATATTCCATTCAATTTTTACTTACTCAAAAGAGAAGTACATATTAAATTCAAATTAAACTAATTCTTAACCTTAACCAAAAGTTTTAATATAAAAAAAATAAGTTAAGCCATGATTATACTTAGAAAACTCAACATAATATACAAGAATTATAACTTTGATAAATGCAAAAACATAAGTAGGGAGAATAAGAGTTATCATTTAAAAAGTTCTAAATATTAAAGTATGATTAAATTCTACCCAATTTTGACATCTTAGTAATTTAAGGATGTCTTATTCAAAAATTTTTTAATGCAAAAATAAAACTAACGTAAAAACTAAAAAGAAAAATATAAGAAAAAGAATAAGAAAAGAAAAAGTGAAGAATACTCCCCCCGTACTTCAATTGAACATTGTCCACAATGTTTCTAATTGAATGAGGAAAGGTTATAATTAAATTCTCTATACTTGGGGGCTTTCATGATTAAGCTTCAAGCATGCTGATTCCTCATCAATTACCTACATTAAGACCATGGAATTCAAGTTAGTTGGAGTAGAAAAGAAAACTAAAATTAAAAACTAAAGTTAGAATGATTTTGTTTTTATGATGTTTAAGCTTAATCATTGCCACATTTATGAAGGTTAGGGCACGTGTTCCACATAAGTGCTAGCATCCTTGGCAAATAGCATATATATTATGTAATTTATCTTCTTTTTTTTTATAAAAACAACACCCTTACACCATGTATCTAAGAAATTTAAAGGTGGCTTTGACTTAGGATCCTCAATTGTTAGTTTGGTTGAGTTATCTCCTCAATCACCTTTAACTTTGAAGTTCTTATCCTTAGCTTTGCCTTCCTTCAACTTGATCTTATTGCATATTTTATCTTCAAATTCATCCTTGTAACTTTTCTCAATGTTCATACATAAATCTTTATATCGATAAGCGATAAGTGAGCTACTTTCCTCTCTTAGGCATAAAGTAATGGTGCCTTCATATGCATATGTGATAGCTTGTGAAGTGTAGAGGAATGGCATCCTAAGTATTAGTGGATGAGTGACATCTTCCTTATAATCTAAGATCACACAATCTATAGGAAAAACAAAGTCCCCCACTTACACATCTACATCTTCCACTATACATACAGGCTTGTTTATGGACATATTTGCCATTTGTAAGCTCATATTAGTTGGACACGCCTCTTCATAATCTAAACCTCTTGAAGGTAGATAAGGATATCAAACTGATTGTTACCCCCAAATCATATAATGCTTTTAGAAAATTAATGTCCCATATAGCATAATAAATTTAGAGACTCTTACTTTTGGGCTGGAGCTTCATGGGAAGTTTTCTAATGAGGATAAAGCTACATTCCTCATTTAATGATAACATCTCTAACCCTTTAACTTTTTCTTATTAGATAGCAAACCCTTGAGAAACTTTACACCATATATAATTTTAAATTTAATTTGATTTAAAACTTATTAAGCCCATAAGCCCGTAACCTACTCAAAGACCTAGTCCATTAATTTTAGCTTAATGACTAAGGTGAATGAAAATTTTGGAAGTCACATTCTCTGGATTGTATTTTTTATAGCTAAGGAAGAAGCTTAAAGTGCACAAGTTATAGAGAATTAGTAATTGGGCAAGCAAACCATATAACAAACAGGCAAGCAAACCATATAATAAGTTATAGATAGTCTTTAATCACTTTTGCAAATGGGTAAGCAAGGAAAACATGAGTAATAGATTCTTGAGTCTTGCAATAACAACAAGGATTAGGATTAGTAACCCCTCTATGTATAAGGCACTTTTGAACAGGAAAAGAAGAAGTGATAGCCCACCATGCAAAATGCTTAACCTTTGGAGGGAAGTTAGAATTCTATAATTTATTCCATATATTGGAATTACTATTAGAAGAATATAAAAAAACCCAAGATTTTCAGTGCAATCCAATTAGCTATTTTAACTAAGAAATCACCACACTTCTTAAGAGACCAAAAAAGAGCATCACATCTAGTTATGGAAGACAATGAAATATTTAAAATTGCTTGAGCTTCATAAGAGGAGAATAAGTGATAGATTATGAAGAAAAGTATGTGTAGAGAAACAATGAAAGTGCGGAATTTAAATTTTTTCCATTGCATGCAACATTTGCATCAACACAATACATTTCTATGCCCATAGATCATATCACATGCACTCTTACATAGATAAACACGCATAATGAACAATATACCAACAACATAGCAACCAAATCATGCTTTCAAGAAGAAGACCTAACAACTAAGAGATATTGTAACACTTACAAAACTCCTAAGTTGGTAGCATGCTCGAAAGGCTTTGGTTGTTGGTGATTTACAAGCTTGAGCTCCCCAAGTGTGAAGCCTCTAGCTTGAAACACAAGGTTGGCTAGGAAGACCTCCAAGGATGGTATTGTTCAATCTTCAAGCCTCTACTTTGTTGACCCAAAGAGCTTGCATGAACTTCCACCAAGCAAGGATATGTAGGACAATCAAGCAACCCTTAAAAATGATGGACTTAGAAGAAAGAACACAACACTTGTGTTTGATTGATATCAAGAACCCTTGGAAGAAGAAGATGAAGAAGACTCTCTCTATAAATTTTCTCTCTAATGTTGATATCAATTTCTCTCTCCCAATTGTGCAAATGAAGTTGTCACTTGGCTCTCTCTACAAACTCCACTAACTATATCAAACAATTTAATATTAGTTAATAGGTTAAGTGTCAAACACTCTAACCATATGCATGAGAGAATTCTCTACACTCTCCACTAACTATATCAATAAAACTAATATGATAATAGTTTATGTGTTGAGTGTCTTACACTCAATTCACATGCATAAGGAGTGAGAGAGTTATCTCTACACTCTCCACTAACCACTAATATTATATCATATATAAATTGAGTGTCACACACTCAAAGCTCATGCAAGGCTATAGCTTGAGTGGTG
>CATIWO010087620.1:0-17926 GCA_949673435.1 Macaranga tanarius | reverse complement strand
GGAAGATAAAAATTTGTTTGTATTCAAAAATTATAAAAACTATTTTTGAGAAAATTTTTGTTTGAAATATTTCTATTTTGGGCTTTGTTGAAAGTTGGCTTACAAAAGAACAAAATTGCTTTTTGGAATATCAAAGAAGCTTTTGCACAAAAATAGAAAGGTCTTACATGTGATTTTTACAAGCAACCTTATGCTAGCCTATTTTTGGAAAGCTGATTCTGAACTTTTCAGAACTCTACAGCAGAAAGCTAATCCTTTGACTGAAGCCGATTTTATCCTGAACATCTCTTCACATGATTTCTTTTGCATGGATTACAGCAACAAGACATCTGTTTGATTTTAAAAATTAGGAAAAACTCACCTTTTCAAGACACCTATAAATTCATCTCTTTCAAAAATTCATGTTGGGTGGTTATTGTGAGTGTGGTTGTTGCTTTTCTTGCTTTTTATTTTTGGGAGAGAACTCAAAAATTATTTTGTGCTTCCTGGAGTAATCAACTCTCTTCAAAATCCATAGAACTTCAATTGTGTAACTATGTCTTTGTAAGAGACACAAACACAAAACCCTCAAACTACTGCGGTTAGCTTGAGAGGCACTATTGAGAGGAATGAGTGCATAGTTGCTGGAGCTAGCTAAAACCAGTATGTGTATGCAGCTGCTGGAGCTGTTGGCAAAAACCAGTGCTTGTATACAGTTGCTGGAGCTGTTGGGAAAACCAGTGCGGGAATAGTTTCTGGAGCTAACAAAACCAGACTGGGCAGCAGCTTAGGAAAGGGTAGTACTAAGGCTGTAAAAGGTTTGTCTCTTACCTGTGAAAAGAGATAGCTTATAGTGTGAAAAATCTCAGGAATGTTTCCTTAGGGAGTGGATGTAGGCAAGAGGTGTCGAACCACGATAAATCTTTTGTGTCAAGCTATACTCCCTTTTAAATCTACTTTTGGTGATTGTGATGTTTTATAAAATTATCTGCTCTTTATTAATGCATTTCAGCTAAAGTCAAAATTAAGTTTTTCTGACCTCATTATATTTTTAACTTCCTGTCAGTTTAAATATTTTAGCTCTCTGATTTCACTGTACCAGTTTTCAAAATCAGCTTGAATTTCATTAAAAATTTTTAAAATCTCAATTCACCCCCCTCTTGAGCAGCCTCTAGGACCTAACAAAAACATCTGTATTCCTTTTAATGGCACAAAAATTTTTCTCGTCTCTAACAATAATAGAGGTCAAAACATCATCAGATTTGTTGCTGTCCCAACAATAAAAGGTTCCATCAATAACCTAGTCAAGAAGTTAAAGATGACACCCAATGTTATCGAAATAGGGAGAGCGGGTAAAGCTTGACGGCGCATTGACAGCAGAATAAGTGTGCAGCCAAGTCCTGAAATAATTGCAAGGTAGCATGGACACAGTGTCATGAGATCATACATTGCAGCTCTTCCTACAAGAACACTATAGAAAATAAAATCTCCGAGACCAAGTTTAATACCTCTACTAGCAAGCAGAGAGGGGCCAATATGCTTGACAATTTAGTGAGGCCAATATAATTAATTCCTGTGAATAAATGCTAGAAACTCATTTATGTGATCATTATGATGGATTGAATGATTAGAAAAACCCCAAATTATAATGTTACAAAATTATTATCAGCATATAATCACTAGAGAAAATTCATAATTTAGTACAAACAGATCTCATGAAAATAAACACAAAAAAAGATTCCTACACCATACAAATATGCAGCTAAAAGGAGCCCTAACAATAGAACCCACTGCCTCCTCACCGGATACCTCCTTCTGAGCCGCCACAATAGGAGTCGTACTCTTTTTTTCTTTTCCTATTTTTTATTTTTATTTCTTTTTTATTTTTTATCACTTTTTTTCTTTTTTTATTTTTTATTTTCTCTTTATTTTTTATCATCCTCCCATTATATGAAAATAGTATAATCAAATATAAGAATTTAATATTCATTACATTATATTTGTTTTAAAACTCATGTAACCAAGCATGGTAATGGAATGATAAATACATTCTATTCTATTGTATTCTTAATTTCATTACTTTATTCATTACATTCCATTTCATTACCACCAACTTGATAAGGCCTTGCTTGGTAAGGCCTTGCTTGGTAAAGCCTTGCTTGGTAAGGTCTTGCTTGGTAAGGTCTTGCTTGGTTGGACGTAATGTGCCTTGTAATGGAATGTCCATTACATTCTATGATCCATTACCATACTTGGTAGATGATTTTTTTTTTTTTTGTTCCAATGTACTGGGGATTACAAAGGGAATCTCTATTACTTTGAAAGTTGTATTTGGCAATCCATAAAAAATCTGTGTATTCCTCATTACAATACATCTTAGAAAAATTACTAAAAATACCCTACTTTTTAATTTTATTTACTTGAAAATCTTAACTTTATATTTATTACTTCTATGCCTAATTTTATTTTCATATATGCCCCATGCCTTATTTTATTTTCTTACATATCCCATTATTTATTTTAATTTTAATTTTTTATTTTTACTGTTCCTCTTTTTTTTTCTCTTATTTTTTCTTTTCCTATTTTTCTTTTTTTATTTTTATTTTTTCATCTTTCTTTTTTCTTTCTTTTTATTTATTTTTTATTTTTTCTCATCCTTCCATTATATGTCGTCACCATTACTCTAACACAGCATCGGTAAAATAATCAAATTAATATGTTTCTGACATGTTCTAAATATTCTTCTAGAGTTCGTATGTATCCATAGTGGTACCACTTAGCTTCTACTAAATAAGATTTACATAAATCTGCCCACTAATGAAAATTCCAACAAACAAAAATAATAATTAAGGTGATAATTAATTTAGAAATAGACGAAGTGGTTATAGATATATATTTACCTCTTTCTTTAGATAAGGAATGATGTGAAGTCCTTGATCCCTAAGGAGATCAAAAGCCATTTCATTTTATGGAGTTGTACAAAGCAAGAAAACATATTTTCATGTAGTGTGGAAGTTGATCCATAGCATTAATATCCCACCAGCTGAAATCAAAATATAAATTAAAAATTTGAGTTAAAAGAAAGAAAAGGCTAGCTATAACAAGACATTATTAATTACAATTGAGGTTCAAAATTACCTCACAACATCTGTAAATAGATCTACTTCATCCAACATACCATAAACATCATAAATATCATCAATTACTGTTACAACTTACAAGTGCACCAACTCTTGATATCATTCTCCTGAAATATCCAAATTGAGGTTCAAAACCTCCACCTACAGTCCATAAGAAACCCTCCATAGGCCTTGCCCTAATATTTAGCATAGATATCAAATGCTAAAAATTTTAAAAATTAAAAATAAGATTGATAATTAAATTTTTAATTATTTTTATAATGATTAATAATTAAAAATTATTTGAGTAAATTTTAATTATTTTTATTGAAAAATTATTTAATAATTTAAATTTAATTTTTTAATACTAGGTATTAATATTATTATATTATATTAATAATAGATAAATTATAAATTTAAAAGTTGAAGATAAAATTTTTAAAAAATTCATTACATTACATGAAAATAGTATAATCAAACATAGTAATAGAATGATAAATACATTACATTCCATTGTATTCTCAATTCCATTACTTTACTCATTACATTCAATTTCATTATCACCAACCAAGCAAGGCCTTAGATGTTTTACAAGCTATATGAATATTGTGTCGGCAGTTTTCCGCTATAAAATGGACCATTAAAAAAAATATAAAGATAAAAAATCAAAAAATCAAAAAAAATTTTATTTTTAATATATAATGACCCATTTGTAGCGACATGTATCGCTACCTTATCTTTTAATTCTCATTAGAGGTCATGATAAACTCCCACCGCTAACAGAGGTTGCAAAACACAAGACACTAGTAGAAAAGGTTGACTAACCTTATCACAAAATTCTTCGTTAAATGATGGTGCATATAAATTTTTCTCCAAATTGATCAATTTAAATCTTCACCACCCACAATGAAATTTTTTCTTTTCCACCCATCAAATGTTATGGCTACCATTACAGTTGCAGTCTTGATCTTTCTCTGCTCATTGTTTTGGGTATCAAGAAGGCTATCAACAAAGAAGAAAACACCTCCAGAAGCTGGAGGAACATGGCCGATAATTGGCCACCTCCACCTCCTAGGAGGGCCGCAACCGCCTCACATAGTGCTTGGCAACATGGCTGATAAATACGGTCCGATCTTTACTATCAAGATGGGCGTGCATCGAACTTTAGTGGTGAGCAATTGCGAGATCGCCAAGGACTGTTTCACCACCAACGATAGAGCCTTTGCTAATCGCCCACACACTCTTGCAGTGGATCTTCTGGGTTATGATCGTTCTATGTTTGGCTTTAGCCCGTACGGCAACTACTGGCGTCGAATGCGCAAGATAGCCACACTTGAGCTCCTCTCTAACCACCGAGTAGAGGTGTTTAAACATGTACGAGAATCCGAGCTGGGAACAGCCTTGAAAGAGCTGTACATATTCTGGGAAAAAAAAAGAAGTGGCGATTCAAGTGACAAGGTTCTGGTGGAGATGAAAAGATGGTTTGGAGATATAACTTTAAACGTAATTCTCAGGATAATTGCTAGAAAATCTGTTGGATATGTTACTACTAATGGAAAAGAAGATAGTGATGAAGAGTGGAAGCAAGCGTTGAAGGATTTTTTTCACTTGTCAGGGAGGTTTGTGGCGGCTGATGCGGTGCCGTGGTTGAGGTGGTTGGACGTTGGAGGACATGAGAGTGCTATGAAAAAGACTGCAAAGAAATTGGATGCTGTTGTTGAAGAGTGGCTAAAGGAGCACAAAGAAAAGAAAGCTTCTGGTCATGTTAAGAAGGGAGAAGAGGATTTCATGCATCTAATGTTTGACATTATTGATGATGAAGCTGAAGCAACTCTACATTGTAATTCTGACACTATTAACAAAGCCACATGCCTGGTAATTAATAATTGGCCGTATGCATAGTTTTAAATGTATAGATGATTAACCTTGGAACCTCCCTTAATTTTTATTATTTTTACGATATTTTTAAATTTTTATTTGAATTTATTTCACCATCAATATGTATTTTTCAAAAAAATTTTATTTAAGTCATAAAATACAATTGTAGACAGTTGCTCGATTTCAAATATTATTAAACACATAAAATGTTAAAAATGAGTTTCAAGATAATAAGAATAATATCAGAAATTAAAATAAAAAATAAAAATTAAAAAATTTGTTTAAGAGCAATACTTTCTTAATTAAATTTTGTTTCAATACGCATGAATTTTTTAAGTTCATATGAGTGCTTATGTATAAAATATGTGGATTTTTGGTTTTATAGGAGTTAAATATATAGGTTTGAAAAAAAATGAAAATTAAATAAAAACTAATAAAAATTAAGTAATGTCAAAAAATTAATCATGTAGAATTTAGGAGTGAGAATATTCATTTAGCGATTAATTATTAGTTTCTATGAAACACTTTGTTTGATCATTTCTTGAAATTTCAAGTTTCTAAGTTATGTAACTTGCAGGCTCTGACTCTGGCGGCATCAGACACAACATCAGTAACTTTGATATGGGCTCTTTCATTATTAGTCAATAACCCCAATGTCCTGAAGAAAGCTCAACAGGAATTAGACTTTCATGTGGGTAGGGAGAGACAAGTACGTGAATCTGATATGGACAAATTGGCTTATCTCATAGCCATAGTCAAAGAAACGTTGCGTTTATACCCTGCCGCACCACTTTCTGTGCCACATGAGTCCTTGGAGGACTGCACCGCAGCTGGTTACTACATTCCATCAGGGACAAGGCTTCTTACTAATCTTTGGAAGATTCATCGCGATCCCACAGTGTGGCAGAATCCTTCCGAGTACCAGCCTGAAAGATTTCTAACAAGTCATAAGGATTTTGATGTCAGAGGACAGAACTTTGAGCTTATGCCATTTGGTAGTGGACGAAGAATGTGCCCTGGAGTTTCTTTTGCGCTTCAGGTTTTGCAGTTGACATTGGCTACTTTGCTACATGGGTTTGATTTTGCAGCACCGACAAGTGAGCCAATTGATATGACTGAAAGTCTTGGGTCAACCAACCTTAAAGCTAGCCCACTTGAAGTTCTCATGAATCCTCGCCTTCAGGCTCATCTTTACCAATAAATTAGCCACTTTTAGTGGATGCTACTACTAGAGTTAATTATATATAGGAGATTCTTATCAAGCTAGGTGTATTAATCCATACTGAGTTTGTGATACATAATATAAGTGTTACACTTGATCCATAAAAATAAAATTTATGTTTTTAATTTATAAATTTAACTGTAAATTTAATATATCCAATATAAATACAAAGTTTTCATTACATATAACATTAATAATCTCAAATTTTCCAATAGATCCAACTAAAAAAATTAATAAATGATCTTGTTTTCTATCGCTTGTAGTAAAAGTATAATTATTTCATCAAATATTGGATGGCAAAATGTCAAAATTTTCATTTAATTTTTCTTTTTGCCTTTTAATATATTTTTTTTTTGTATATTTCAATTATTTCGTTATTATTAATTATTATGTGTCAAAGACTTTAACTAAAATAAAATATAACTTTTGAGTTTAGTCATTATTAGAATTCATTGATTTGGATACTAACTCTTTTCATAAAACTGTTAAATTGCGATAATAAAATTGATTTGTTTTTCACTATGTTAATTTAAATAATTGATTCAGTTATAGATAGTGGAATTTTTTTATTTAAATAAAAAATTTAAAGTCTCTGCCTCAACAAACAAGCATTGCCTGAGGCATACTTTAAAGCTGCAATGTTGTGAATTTCAGATTGATACTAGATTTCAAGACCATTTCAGAGTGCCCCCATTTTGTTTCGCTTTCAATTGTGAGGCTGAGTAGTTAAGTTTGCTACTACATGATAAGTGGGTTCCTGATTATTGGGTTTTATAGCTCTATAAAATCTATATTACCTAATATAGATAAACACAAAACTATTGAACTTATCCCTCAAGGAAGGGATACAGATTCAATAAGGATTAGGATAAGTCTTATAAGAATCAGTTATGGACTGGGTATGTACTATTTATATCTATATAATCATATTATCCCTTTAGTGCGTGATTATATATTTCATCCTATAAATCTCTAACTTAAGCACCAGAGTGCTTGTGGGGAGAACCCTACAAGTTCCATAGCTCTTTGTATTTGCAGGTGATATTTTAAGGATGTGATTCATCAAGTGGCGCCATCTGTGGGAAAGAGTCTTTGCTGTATCTTTCCTATCAAAATTCGATTCATGAAAGAGTATTTGTTGTATCTTTCCTATTAAAGTTCGGTTCATGGATGATGTTTCTGATGATATGGCTAATGTCACAGAATCACCCATGACATAGGAAATACCTCTTGGTCCTGGGACAAATTTAATGTTAACACCCATGATTCAACCAATTTATACAACCTCCCAAGCAGAGGGAAGCTTAAGAAATCTCTCAACTGCTATCTCGTTCGAACCATTCAGTCCACCTTCGAACTTATTGCCTTTTCAAAATCCTTGGCCCCTAGCCTATGGAAGCTCTTCTCCGCCTTCAATATCTTTTTTCGCACCTCTCCACCACTTAAGCAGGCCTATACATGTCATTTCTTTCCCTAGCTTATCAAATCCATCTTTGACTGCAACAACAGATCATGCAAGTCAGATGGAAATGCTACCAAACCTTTCTCCTTTGTATAAGGAAACTTTAATTAAAATTTGAAGGCTCAGATGAATGTTCTTTAGTAACAGCTCCAATATTTAATGCAAGAGCCAACACAGAATATCCAGGTTGGAGGGATCTTTTGTCTGATTACAGCAACCGGACTAGTTGGCAACAAACATTCTGACTAAATTTAAGGGTTCCGACAATTGAAATCACTTCTTGATATAGCTCGATCTTCGTATTTAATCGATCGGTATCTTCATAGTGAAGTATCTAATACTGACCACTACCTGAGTATCATATTGAATTGGTCTTCCAATCACTCCATTACAAGCAAATGGTATATTTACAATATTGAATAAAGCTTTCAATGTTATATATTCTCTGGAGTTTCAATCATGAAGTTCTATAGCTAATTCTATGCTTCTAATAGGGCCAACAACTCCCCCACAGAAGTTAGTAATCAGAGCTGATACGGGCTTCAAGTTAGCTATCGAACCTCCCATAGCTCGAAATGATTGCTAAGTTAATGCATTGAAAGCTTAGAGGAGATACTAGTGAGCAGATTAAGAAGGAGATTTAACAAACTCTACAAAAATATTCAAACTCATTTGCTAATCAAGTATCATAGATAGGTAGAATAGATCTAAGTATCATAGTGCATAGCCTAAATTTTGATCCATTGGTCAAATCGGTGATTTAGAAGAAGAGGAAGTTTGCTCCAGAATGATAAAAGATCATAGCTAAAGAGACTATAAAGCTTATAGATGCAGGATTTATAAGAGAAGTATCTCATCCAGAATGGCTAGCTAATGTCATCTTGGTAAAGAAGTCTAATGGAAAATACTGAATGTGTGTTGATTATACCAATCTTAATAAAGCTTGCCTAAAAGATAGTTATTCTTTACTAATAATTGATTAGCTGGGGGATTCAATAGCGTGTCATGGATTATACAGCTTTGTTGATGTTGCTCAGGGATATTACCAAATCTTAATGAAAAAAGAAGATCAAGAGAAGACTTCATTCATAACACATAAGGGCTTTATTGCTATAAAGTAATGCCGTTCGGATTAAAGATTACTAATGCTACATACCAAAGACTGATGAACCTTATATTCTAACAACAAATAGGTTAATCAATAGAAATTTATATCGATGATCTAATTGTTAAAAGTAAAAATAAAGCAGAAGATCATCCTAGAGATTTAGAACAAGTCCTCCAGATCTTTGATAGATACAAAGTCAAGCTAAATCCAGAAAAGTGTGTTTTCGGAGTTCAGGCTAGCAAATTTCTAGGTTTCATGATTTTTTAAAAAGGAATCAAAGCAAACCCAAAAAAGATCTAAGTAATTCCTGACATGAGACCTCCATTAACACTTGGAAATCTTTGAAAATTAAATGGAAGGTTAACAACCTTAAAACATTTCATCTCCTGCTCAACAAGGAGATGTCTTCCTTTCTTCTAAACTATGAAAAAAGAGGCTCAATTTAAATAGAATGATGATTGCTAACACACTTTTGAAGAAATAAAAAAATTCTTGAGCACTCCATTGCTTAGCAGTCTAGTTTCAAGTGACGTACTTTATTTGTACTTGTTAGTTGGATAAGAATCCATTGCCTCGATGCTAGTTCGAGAGGAGTAAAGGAACCAAAACCCGGTCTATTATATGAGCAAGGCTTTGAAAGGTTCTGAAATAAAATATCCCAAGTTCGATAAACTTGCATTAGCAGTCGTACATACAGCCAAAAAGTTAAGACATTATTTTCAAGCATACAAGATTGTTATTCGGACTATCTGCCTTTAAAAAAGGTCTTATAATGTTTAAAAACCTCTGGACAATTGGTTTAGTGGTCATTCCAACTAGGGGAATATGATACCTCCTACGAACCTTGACAGTCGATTAAGGCCCAAGACTTATCTGATTTCATCCAAGAAATGTTGTAAGGGAATTTGAATTCCCTAATAAAGTTGGCTTGGGAACTTTATGTTGATGGAGCTTCAACTAGGATGGAAGTTGGAGCCGGAGTTTTACTAATCGGCCTAGAAAGAGTCAAAATTTAATATATCGAAAGGTTAAACTTCAATCCGACTAATAATTCCACTGAGTATGAAGCTTTGGTCATTGAGTTGAAATTAGTTATTAAAGTAAGGATTGAATTTTTAAAGATCTTTTATAATTCTCAGCTTATTGCCAAACAAGTTCAAGGTAATTTTATAGTTAGAGACCCGACCATGGAGAAATACTTAGTGAAAGTAAATTCTCTCCTAAAGAACTTGAGGAAGATGGAGGACAATGAAATATTATCCAAATAAATAGTGAAGTAGATGCCCTAGTAAAGGCTGCATCTGAAAATGGTGAACTGTTTTGACATGTGAAGATGATAGAAGAATTAGAAGAGCCCAGCATCAATGAAACCAAATCTTTTAATAATATAGAAGTGGCTGAGTGGATGAAGCCACTTATTGAATATCTTGATCAATAGAAACTTTCAGAAAATAAGGAGCAAGCCAGGAAAATACGAGTCAAAGCATCTCAATACTCGTATCTGGATGGAAATTTGTACTAAAGGTCGATCAGTCATCCATGGAGTAGATGCATTTGGCCAGAGGAGGGAACTTATATCCTCAGAAAAATTCATGAAGTAATCTGCAGAGCTCATGACGCTCACAAGTCATTAATAAAAAAGGCGTTACTTCAAGGGTAATTTTGGCCGAGTATGTCCAAAGATACTGAAAATTTATTACAAACCTACCGAAAGTGCCAAGAATATGTATAGAATACACATCTCCTAGCTAACATTCAAAGCTTAATTAGAAGCCCCTGGCCATTCTCTAAATGGGGATGGACATCTTTGGACCTTTCCCTATTGCATCTAGACAAAGAAAATTTGTCATCATAGCTATTAACCACTTCACTAAGTGGGTCAAAGTTGAGGCTGTCTCAATTGTAATAGAAGTTCAGATCTAAATTTTTTTTTGAAAGAAGTGATATGCATATTTGGCATATCTTAAACCTTTATCACAAATAATGGTAAGCAGTTTGACAATGAAAAGTTTAAGCAGTTCTGCTTAGGCTTGAACATAAAATTAAGGTTCACCAGTTGCTCATCCTCAGACTAATGGATAGACAGAAGTCACCAATTAGACTATCCTATAAGGAATAAAAAAAAGATTAGAAGGTCACAAGGGAGAATAGGTAGACGAGCTTTATAATGTTATTTGGGCATACCGAACTACTTCATAAAACTCCATAGAAGAGTCACCATTTCAGTTAGCATATAGGATAGATGTAGTTTTACACATTGAAATTGGACTACCAACCTTTCAAACTTTGAAAGAGCCCAACGAGTCAAAAAATGAGACAAATGTCCGGGTGTGTTTGGATTCACTCGAAGAAAGATGAGAATAAGTGGCCACAATTGTAGAAGCAAAAAGATAATAGGTAGCATGTTATCATAGTCAGAAAGTACGATTAAGATCTTTCAAGATAGGTGACCTAGTCCTAAGGAAGGCAAAAGTCGGTAAGGGAAACTCTAGAACTGGCAAATTGGGTCCAAATTGGGAAGGACCACATCAGATCATCGAAGAAAGTAGCAATGGAGCATATAAGCTCAAGAATTTATGAGGAAAGGAGCTCCCACGATACTGGGCAGCTGAGAACCTTAGAAAGTTTTACCAATGAACTTGTAAACCTGAGTGACTTGAAACTTAGGTTCTAAACCATTATATATTAACTCGAGATTGTACTGAGCATTTAATAATAAAAAGATGATTTCTTTTTTATAAGTTTTATCTTTGCGTAAGTGAAAGTTGCTATATTAATGCTTAGGTCCATACTAAAGCCTTTATAAATTCATCAGAATGCCATTAAATTTATTCTGGCTAGAGGATTATTTAACCAATCAGGCTGATATTGAATAAATATATAAAGTCCAAATCACAAGTTGACACTGTCCAAAAGTTATACTTATAGAAGAAAGGAGTAGTACATAGTCTGATCTTTAAAAAAAAAAAGCTTAACTAAAGCTAAAAGCTCAAAAAGCATAAATAACCTAAATATTAGGCATCAACAAAATAAATGTCGGTAGAGAGATTAAGAACCATCAGCTTGAGCTTCCATATAATGCTAGGAGCTTGTTATATCACCTTGGCTCTACAAAAGAACCTCACCTGAGCCAATAATACTCGGACTCTCAGATATCTGTCGAGTATCGAAGGAGGATCGGACACTAATTGCTTGATTTTTCTTCAAAATCTCACCGAAATCCTTTGGTGTGATCTTGTTAAGCTGAGTAAGTCAAAGTTTGGATGTTGCATGGTCAACACTCAAATTTAAAAGTTTGAAAGAACTCGGTAGCTAAATTTTAGAACATTTTCTTCTCAGTGGTCCTAGCTTCAGTAAGTTGAGTGACCTCCCTTTCCAACTCTTCATATGTTTTAGAGAGCTCTTCATTCTTCCTTCTCTCAACATTAAGGTTTCATAAAGCTTCAACTTGCTCCCTTTAAGCAGTTTCAAGGAAAATCTTAACATCTTTCAATTCATTCTTATACTTAATTGCAAGCTCTCTAATCTTTTATTCTTTTAAGTTGCATTCGCTCTTGAGATTGTATCAAAGGTCATTAAGGTATAAGATGCCTTGAGTAGCCTAAAAAATGAGTTAAGGTCTGAATATCATATAGGCATTCTGACATCCAATTGAGAAGAAAAATAGAAGGACAAACCTCAAGCAAGTTTCCAACTACTTGACTTTTGATGTCATATTGGTCAAAAGTCAAAAATTTATTCATGTCTTTCGGAAGATAAATTCACTTAAACAAATGATTCCTAACCATGGGGTTAGCAATTAATAGATCTTCCAGTTTTTCCACGAACCAAAGTATAGGGTTCAGAAAATTCTCAATATAGGGTCTCTTCAGCATAATTGTTTCATCACCAAGTGGATTTTCATATTCATTTTCTGAACCAAAGGGGTGCTTCCCTTTTTTCTTTTCAGTCAATTAAGGCTCAGATTCTCTGACCGTGAGTGGAGCATCATAGTCCTCCATGGTCAATGGAGGAACCTCAGAAGTCCTCTTTGTCTCAGGGATCTCATCTGAAATTTGCACAAATCCATCTAGAAAATCATTAATCTCTACTATTTACAAAAAAAAAATCAACATACCATCAACAAAAAGGTTAGAAAATACCTTCGGACTCCGCATGATCGCCACTTATAACTTTATATTGTCCAACTTCATTCGGGCACTCTCTTCTTAAAATAAACCTCCTTGCATAGAGTTCAGAAGATGGGCTAGTAAGACTATATTGAGCATTCGCTAAAAAATAACAAATCTTCCTTAAGTAGCTCGGCGTTTGTTTTAATAATTCAAGCAAATGGAACCTAGCTCTTTGGAATATCGACAAAGTCAAACTTATGCTAAAGAATGAGATATTTATATCTCCAACCCTTACCAATATCTATCATTTTTCTAAAGAGCCTGAACTTCACATAGGCCGAAAGTGCATATGACAATTCTACTTTTTTTCTGGAAAAAGTAAACATGAACTAATGCATATCCATATTCGGCTTACGACCCTATGACCGAACCAGCTCACAAAATTCAACAAAAAGTTTATAACCATTAGGATGTAGTTGTCCGGGTGCTATTTTATCAAAATTCAAAAACTCTTTGATAAAGGGACCTAAAGGAAATCACAAGCCACATCCAAGTTGATCAATAAATACCACTATTCTACTATCATTTCCAGGATATCGATTAACCCTAAAGTCTAGCTTTGCTTCATATAACTTGAAGTCTAAGGAAATTTTGAATCTTTTCCTATAATGATGAATGGTATCTTTTTTGACACTAGACTTAAATTTGGAGATATCTACCTCTTTCTTTGGAACCATATATATTTAAAAAGAAAAAGAAAAAAAGAGGAAAAGAAATGCAATAATTATGAAATAAGAAAGGAATAATAAGAATATTGCATTGAATGAGAAGACCAACTTCAGCCAATCTTTGCTCAAAATGAGAGAAAAATTGAGAGGATACTCTCTATAAATGATGGAAATAAAAGGTATTTATGTAAATGAGAAAGGCTTTCATCTCATGTTTATATACAATTTTGATATCCCAAAATGCCATTATTTCTTTGGCCATGTCCAATAAAGAGTTGGACACTACAATAAATTTATTTAACCTTCATTAATAAGCTTTTGGGAAGTAAAACCATTCAAAATGGGATTAGACTGCCAAAATTAAGGAATTTCCCTCTTAAAGGGTCTTGAGTTATAAACCAAATTAGATCTGAACTTTAATGCTCGGATATTGGACACTCGAATATCTCAATCAGAGCATACATAAATGAATCAAACATTCAAGCCTAGAATCGAAAGACAAATCTAAGCAGAGTTAGGAAGCTTAGACATAAAATTTGGTTACATATGGACTAGGATGTGCATCAACAGTCAGCATCTTTAATGGTATGGTCTCGTTAAGATAGGCTTTAGTGCTTATATAAGGTGCTCGGGAAAATAATAACTCAACTTAATGCTTATAAAGGCTGAGTTAAGATATGTTGCTTGGATAAGTAATTTAGTTAAGCAAATGATTGCTTAGCCTCTCTGAATCTAAGCTATGAAGCTCGGATAAATAATTAAATCAAGTTATATACCTTGTATCTGCTATTCAAGTAAAAAAAAATTAATGATGAACCTTAATGCTTATATGTATTAATTAAATAAAGCCATAAAGCTCGGATCAGGCAATCAGTTCTGCTCATATAAGGTCCAAATGAGGTTATAAGGTTTGGACAAGCTATATAGATTGATCTATAATATTCATATGCATAGTGCAACTTAAGCTATAAAGTTCGAATTATTAGTATAGATGTGCCCTATGGTCATTCATGTATATAGACATTGTATATTTATCCCTATGGCAATGAAATATTCATTTGGATTAAAGTATTTATTTATTTGAATATTTACCCTTAGTACAATGTTAGATAAGTTTATTATCAAGAGTTAATAATATGATTGACAAACTTATTTAGTACATGTACTATAAATGTTCATAGTCATTGGATTAATATTTGGTAGTATTAATCCCTAGACTATCACCTCTGTCTATTTTCTTTGATCGGTATGTGATATCGATAGTGGAAGGTAGCGAGTCTCATACTACTTGATATGAGATATTAGAATAGATATGTGGATACCCATGTGATGAGTGGATCGAACAGTGATGAAAGATTTATGATTGCATGGATGTTCACTTAAGTCAACAATCACAATCTTGGACATAATGGTGCATATGGTCCTTTGACTTAAGGCGACACGGTCATCTACATATGGTTGGCTAGAGTTTGTTACCGCTTACATACCTGTGTTAGCCATGTGTGGGTATATGGTGTGTGGTGGCTCTAGTTGGTCATATATATGGATGAGTGATCGGTCAAGATGGAATTCATTACCTGGAGTGAACCGGGATAAAATCCTATGCTATCTAAGTTATTCTTGATGAATAAGTACCTGGCCAGGTCAAGGTCGACTTACTTGAAAAAAGTTTCGGTGCTAGAAAAGAGTTTCTAGTAGTAGTCATGTTTTATCAAGAATTGAACTTAAGATAAGGTCATATGATTAAGGAAATTAGAGTTTGACTAAACCGTGACTCTAGTCAATATCAGGATCTTGTAATGAAGGGATATTTAGTGCACGGTAGTTGTGTTCTATAGTTCTTATGGATCTACATAAAGTATTCTTCTCTAATTAGGTAGTCGTGATATCTATATTAGGGGTCAGTCACGATTTAGGAGAACTAAATGTGATTAATTGGGATTTTCACATTCAGTATGCAAAGGTGTTTCCATGATATTAAGTGTTAATATTATTTTCCATTGCCATTTAGACTTGAACCTAGTAAGTCACACACATAAAGGTTGTGCTTGGGAAGACTAATATTAATTTGATTATTAATTAATTGATTAAATTAATTGAATTGGATTTGCATGTATGTGGGGATCTAACATATCCCGAAATCTAAATTCAAAAATTGGGACTTAATAGCAATTGAATAAATATTAATTTGGACTTGATTTGATATATGATATTAAGTTCAAGGACTAAATTAATATTTGCCTCCTACTGGATTTCATTATGGACCTATGAGATGGACCTAGTATAAATGGACTTGTGCATGGGCTTCATTTAAAAGAGTTTAAATGAGCCCATTTATTGGATATGTATGGGTGGGCCTTCTCTAATTGTGTAGAGAAGCCCATATGCCCATATCCTTAGCCTATATCCATTAAGTGTTAATGGATATCAAGGCTAAGGTTATCCAATCAACCAAACACCTCCCACTCACAATAAAGCCAAGCCATGCAAATAGCTTGAGTATGAGATACTCAAGCTATAACATTGCATATGACTTGAGTGTGAGACACTCAAGTTGTAGCTAATTAAATAATGTTGGTTTTATTTGAGTTAGTGAAGAGTGTAGAGATAACTCTCTCACTCCTTATGCATGTGAATTGATTGTGAGACACTCAACACATAAACTATTATCATATTAGCTTTATTGATATAGTTAGTAGAGAGTGTAGAGACAACTCTCTCACTCCTTATGCATGTGAATTGAGTGTGAGACACTCAACACATAAATTACTATCATATTAGCTTTATTGATATAGTTAGTGGAGTTTGTAGAGAGAGAGCTAAGTCATAACTTCATTTACACAAGTTAGAGAGAATATTTGATATCAAGCAAAAGGAGTGAAAAGGATTGAGAGAGTCTTCTTCCTTCTTCGTCTTCAAGTGTAGAGAAATAAAAAATACACAAGTGTTGTGTGCTTTCTAAAAGGTCCATCATACGTTGAAGGCTTTGTCCTATACATCCTTGCTTAGTGAAGCTCTTACAAACACCTTGGGTCTATAAGAGGGGCGTGTGACTTGAGCATCTCCAACCTTGGGAGTCTTCCTTGCCAACCCGTGTGTATCAAGCTAGAGGCTTCACATTTGGGGAGCTTGGAGCTTGTAGATTAACACCAACCAAAGCTTACCGAGCGTGCTACTAGCTAAGGAGTTATGTAAGTGTTACTAAATCCCTTAGTTGCTAGGTCTTATTTTTGGAAGCATGACTTGGTTGACTTGTTGATGGCATGTTATTCTTGATACATGTTTAGTTGTGTATTTGCATATGATAAAGATCTATGGGCTTGGAAGTATTTTGTGTTTGATGCAAATGTTGCATGCAATGAAAAATTTTAAATTCCATATTTTCATTATTCCTCTACACACACTTTCCTTTAATTGGTATCAGAGCCTATTATTACATGAATTACATGCTAAAATATTGATATTTGCAAGTGTTGTAAATATGGATTATGTTTAATTACAAGTGTTAGAATTAAACATGTTGTTAGTTGCAAGAGTTGTAACTAAAGTTGCTTAAATTTTTTTTTAAATGTTCGACACTGTTCACTTTGGTACTGTTTACTATTACTGTTCATGGTTTACTGTCACAGATTACTGTTTACAGCTACTGTTCACAAAGTACTGTTTATGGTTTACTGTTCACGGGTACTGTTCATAAAAAATTTATTTTTTCCTTATTTGTTTGACTTTGCAAATATATGATAATATACAAGAGTTGTATTTTATTAAATGTTTGCTTGTCATATATGCAAGGAATGATCATGGACTTAGTTTACATTTTGTGAATTGTAATAATAATTAATTTTATTATTATGGATATATAATTAAATGTTAGTTGCATAGGATTAATATGTAAATTATTTGCCTTGGTATGCCAAGGATTGAATGTAACATTGAAGAGTTCAATTAGAGGCCCATTCAACCTTGAAGGCTTGGAGGCAAAGCCCATGATGATGGTGGATAAGGAAGCTCATGGAATGAAGGCTTTTCTTGGGCTAGGCCCAATTGTAATATTCTAAACGTTAGAATAGGATTAGGAAAAGCCCATGATCACTCCTTATTTATGCATTCATCTTGCATGTTCAATGTATGTATGAGATATATATGTTGAAGTATGCTATGTATGTATGGGATAAATATATGGATGAATGTATGTTAGCATGCAATGTATGTATATGATATGTATGTTGTAAAAGGGCTAATGTGCAAAGTGAGACCTAAAATTAAATTGACCCAAAAATCTTCCAAATAAAAATTAAGTATTGGCTCTCCATTGGAG
>CATIWO010087594.1:0-11766 GCA_949673435.1 Macaranga tanarius | reverse complement strand
GGAAAGGTGTTTCCATGATATTAAGTGTTAATATTATTTTCTATTACTATTTAGACTTGAACCTAGTAAGTCACACACATAAAGATTGCGCTTGGGAAGACTAATATTAATTTGATTATTAATTAAAGAGTTTAATTAATTTATTGAATTGGATTTGCGCGTATGCGGGGATCTTCCCGAAATCTAAATTCAAAGATTGGGACACAATAACAATTGAATAAATATTAATTTGGACTTGATTTAATATGTGATATTAAGTTCAATGACTAAATTAACATATGCCTTCTAATGGTTTTCAATATGGGCCCATGAGATGGACCTAGTATAATTATAGACTTGAGCTTGAGCTTTATTTAAAGAGTTTAAATAAGCTCACATGTTCAATATGGCCCATGAGATGGACCTAGCTTATTGACATTATGGACTTGTGCATGGACTTCATTTAAAAGAGTTTTAAATGAGCCCATTTGTTGGATAGGTACGGGTGGGCCTTCTCTAAAAGTGTCGAGAAGCCTATGAGCCCATAACCTTAGCCCACATCCATTAAGAGTTAATGGATATCAAGGCTAAGGTTATCCAAGTTTCCAAACACCTCCCACTCACCATAAAGCCAAGCCATGCACAAAGCTTGAGTGTGAGACACTCAAGCTATAGCATTGCATGTGACTTGAGTGTGAGATACTCAAGTTGTAACAAATAAAATAATGTTAGCTTTATTTGAGTTAGTGGAAAGTGTAGAGACAACTCTCTCACTCCTTATGCATGTGACTTGAGTGTGAGACACTCAACATATAAACTATTATCAAATTGGTTATTGATATAGTTAGTGGAGTTTGTAAAGAGAGTTAAGTGATAACTTCATTTGCACAAGTTAAAGAGTATTTTTTTGATATCAAGCAAGAGAGAGAAAAGGATTGAGAGAGTCTTCTTCCTTCTTCTTCTTCAAGTGTAGAGGTATCAAATAATACACAAGTATTGTGTGCTTTCCACTTCTAGTCCATACATCTATTGAAGGCTTTATCCCATACATCCTTGCTTGGTGAAAGTTCTTGCATGCATCTTGGGTCCAAAAAAGAGGAGCGTGTGGCTTGAGCATCACCATCCTTAGAAGTCTTCCTTGCCAACCCGTGTGTATCAAGCTAGAGGCTTCACATTTAGGGAGCTCGAAGCTTATAAATCAACACCAACCAAAGCTTGCCGAGCGTGCTACCAACTAGGAAGTTATGTAAGTGTTACTAAATCCCTTAGTTGCTAGGTCTTATTTTTGGAAGCATGACTTGGTTGATTTATTGATGCCATGTTGTCCTTGATGCATGTTTAGCTATGTAAGAGTGTATGTGATATGATCTATGGTGTTGGAAGTGTATTGTGTTTGATGCAAATGTTGCATGCAATGTAAAATTTTAAATTTTACATTTTTTATTGTTCCTCAACACACACTTTCCTTCAATAATCCGATCTTAAGTCAATCTTAGAGAAGACTTGTGCACCCTGAAGCTGATCGAATAAATCATCTATCTTTGAAAGTGGATACTTATTCTTGACAGTCATCTAGTTCAATTATCTGTAGTCAATATACAATCTAAGTGTACCATCCTTCTTCTTTATAAATAATATTAGTGCACCCCAAGGAGAAGTGCTGGGTCTAATGAAACCCTTATCCAACAACTCTTGCAACAACTCTTTTAACTCTTTTAACTCTGCAGGAGACATCCTATAAGGTGGCATAGAGATAGGAGCTATGCTTGGAACTCCATGAATGCAAAATTCTATCTCTCTATGAGGTGGTAAACCTGGCAATTCATCAGGAAACTCACAAACTATAGGAACATCTGAAATGGATTTTTTTCTGTTATTTTGTCCCTGACCAAAGCCAAATATCCTTGACATCTTTTTCTAAGCATCTTTCTTACTGTAATGGTGGAGATAATATTTTGAGGTGCAAAACTCTCATCACCCATGAACTTGAATTCTTCCTCACCAAGAATTCTAAAATTCACCACTTTACTATAACAATCCAAAGTGGTATAATGCTGAGACAAATAATCCATTCCCAAGATCACATTAAAGTCAATCACATCAAGTAACACCAAATCTACTAGCAACTCTCTACCCTTTACTAACATAGGACACCTAAGAAAAATAACATCGGTGTCTAACGGATCACTCAAAGGTGTGGCAACTGATAAAAGAGTCGTCATCCTCGTAGCTTGCTAACTCATCTTTGAAGCAAATACAGGTGATACAAAAGAATGGGTAGCACCCGGATCAACCAAAACTCTAGCCTCAAGGTAACATACCTGAAGTGTACCTGCTACGACTGTATTGGATGCCTGAGCATCCTGATGAGTAAGGGTGAAAACCCGAGCCTATCCTCTACTCCCCTGTTGACTGGTAGAAGCCTGCTCAAAACCTCTAGTATTGCCTCTACCTCCTCTACCTCGATCCTACTAGCCTACAAATTGTGAAGTACCCTAATATTAGAATGGTGGTGTCTGAAACTGTGTTTGGGCTATACTGGCTGTAGAAGCCTGAGGAAACTACTGCTGGAAACCCAAATGAGGACATGATCTAGTATAGTGCCTTGTCTGTCTAATCTAAAGCATGCTCCCGAAGTCATATAACATGGTCCCTGATGGACTCTGCCACAAGTCTGACAAACACTAGTTGCAGATTCTGTACTACTATACCCCAAACTCTGACCACTACTGCTGCTAGTAAACTAAATCTGGTAGGTATGCAGGCCCTACTATGGCCATGTCTACCACTTATGTGGACCCTATGTGGAGGTCTCTAGCCTTGCTGAAAAGGTCCTCTAGGCTGACATATCCTGAGCTCTCTGATGAAATAAAGGTTGCATAGGTGGTACAGCCTGAGGCATAGCTGCTACACCCTACTGAACTCCTGGTGTATAGGCAGTATCATCAAAACCCTGAGTCGCAGGCTCCTCATTCTACTATTCTTACTGTCTACAACGACCAACGGCCCCTCTAGGTCTACCCCTACGCCTAGCTAGCTGTACTAGGGGTAGAGTCTCATCCTGATAAGACTCTCCATCATCAGCCTTATCTGCCTATAGAGCGGCTCGCGCTCTCCTCATACTGAAAATAAAAGAAATAAAACACATATTTTAGGTAACAAACAGATATCCTAATGGTTACACAGAAATCTAAAAGTAAAGAAGACTTTTCAAGGACATAGTCGAACCTAATTACTGCAGTAGTTTTAAAGAAAACTCAAACCCTACTAACCTAGGTCATACAATACTAAACCTAGGCTCTGATACCAACTTTGTCATGACCCAAACCCAAAGGTCATGACCGGCGCTAGAGAATGAGAATTCACACGAATTCGAAACCCGTAGCAAGCCTAAAACACAACATTCATGCATAATATAATCATAAATTTACCTCAAAATTAAAACTGTTAAACTTAAAAAAATCATCCATGTCTAACATCATGTTAGAATATTTAAACATACATTCTAATAACATTACATATCCTAATGTACTCTTAACATACTACTACAATAACATACTACTATTGCAGCATCTAAATAATATAAATAAAGGTTAGATTAAAATTTACATAAATTAACCGGTGAAGAATGAGTCTGGCGAAGAGGATGACTATGTGAGGCCTGTAGGGAGAAATCCTAAAAAATAATTGAGGGAAATTAGACCTCACTGAGTAAATTATTATTATGTATATGAATGCAACCTAAGGGTACAAGCACTCAAGTATTATAATAATATTTATTTTATATTTATATTTATTTAATTTATACATACATTCCATACAGATGCTCATAGTGTATAGTCATATCAACACAACTGGACACAGATGGAGGATCGGAGCAGAACCCTAAAATTTCATGTAACCTCAAACACTGTGCCTAACTGGCCATTTGGGCCTTCTTGAATCCAAATAATATTTTTTTTTATCTAATTGGGTAGTGGACTGGCCCCAAGACCCTGAAAGGTCAACCGAGCTCTCGCAGCCATACCTCTCTCTATCTATAAATCTCAATAAAACACTTTAACCATATATCCATGTCATATTTTCTTATACCAAATCAAAATTCATATCCTACCCATCTGACATACTGGTGCGCACACAGTCCTAATGTAGCCTACTAGGTAGCATGTTATACTACTATCCTCCAAAAATATCACATCAAAATACAAAACCGTATCACTATATAAATAGCATCCAAACCAAAAATCCAACATTCACACACACACACACACACACACACACATATATATATATATATTATAGTAATAACAATATTAATAGTAGCATAATTATTACAAAGCAATTAAAGGCCTAATGCAACATATCATTTTCATTTCACATTAAACATCAAAATATGGATGCTGGGTAAAATTTTCTATATAAAATGCATACACATAATAATAACTCACAGGTGGAACGCGCTACTCGGCACTGACTCGACTAGCCCTGTCCTGAAGGCCATGCTCCTGGTATGGCTATAGAAAAAGATAAAAGATAAATGAGTTAAAATCCTATCCTTATACACTATAGATTTCTAAGGAAGAGACTCAATCTAAGACACAATTATAAATAAAACTCAATAATTAGCACATACTGATGTCACATTTTACGAGAAATCTACTAAAAATTTGGTAGAATCTCTTTTGTAAAATGGACATGTCTCTGCTAAAAGTAGAGTCATTCCTGCATAAAACAACACTTATATAATTTTAAAATCCTTTAACTCGAGTTGGGTTCCCGAACTACACTTCTATGCCCAACCGAGAACCAATACATTTACACACATACATACCACATAATTCTATCAAGTCTATTAACATATCATGGAAAATAATTAAGCTATTAAAATTCAATTCATTTAAACATTTAGAATGTAAAGGAAATTCATTTTCAAACCATTAATAAAAATTCTCATTTAACATAATTAAAATCAACAATTTAAAACAATTAAAGTTATAAAACTTCCATTAAACTTTCATAACTAAAATTATTGTTAAACATAAATAAACTATTTAAATAACTCAAATATATAATAAAAATATTAAAGAAACTCATTTAAGCATTTGAAATAATAAAGAAATTCATTTTTTCCGAAATTACTTCCGATTAACTAAAAATTGCAATTCACTTATAAAATTTATTTTCATACTTTTATTATTTAAAAATCAGTCTTAAACATGTTAAATAACCTTGCATTTTAATTAAAACTGAATAAACAATAAAATATCGATTTCCCGCTAAAAATATATTTAAAAATATTCTCCGAATTTCTTCCAAAATTTATATCTTAAATTCTACAAATAATTTCATAAAACTCCTTTTATAAAGTTTAATTTACACAATTTTTAGTATTTAATAAAAATATAAAAACACCCGAACCCAGAACAGTAACCCGAACACACCCGAAAATTCCAATAAATTTAGAAAATTATGAAAAATATATCAATGGAAAGGTCTTAACTCCTATTTCATTTCTCATAACTACCACAAAGCCTAATTCCTACTCAAATCAAAGAAATCAGAACTTAAAGAGCCAAAACCTAGAAATCGCAATTACCTCTAATTGAGGTGGCTGCCAGCATCGATCAGAAGAATTGCCAGAGGGGAAACGATGCCCAGAGGGGAAACGATGCCCAGAGGTTGGTGAACAAACCAGAAGCGGCAGAGGCAGCAACCAAAGGCAGCGACAACGTCTCCTTCTTCTTGACTGTTTGAATGGAATGGAGGGAGGAGAGGAGGAAGTGGTTGTTGCTGGCTAGAGGTTCGTAACGACAAGGAGGAGCTATTACGGCGGGTGGTGGTCGAGGCGGCTGAAGGGAGGTGGCGGATGGTGGCTGGCAATGGCAGGAGGGAAGGAGAAGAGAAAAGAGAAGAAAGAAAAGAAATGAAAAGAAGGAAAGAAATGGGTTTTATAAAATAAAATGTATATTTTATTAAGAGTGAAAATTTTACCCATTAAATCCCTTTCTAAAAATATTTTTACCAAAATAACACTCAACTTTTTAATTTTATCACTAATTGTATACACACACATAAATATATATAAATATATAAAAATGCCATCATTTAAATAAAATAAAATAAATTACTAATATTTAATTACATAAAATTGTAGGGTGTTACACACCAACAATGGTTCTGGTTTCAAAATCTTCTTCATCAATGGGTCTCTTTCCTGCTATCTTAGCAATCATGTCTTCGCTTATTTATCGCATCTCATCCCTGAATTCCTTCAAAATCTCTTGCCTGAAAGTTTCTGGATCAAAGTTGGAGGATCCTGGCATTCTGTTTCCTTATATTTTGGTCTCAATAGATCACTTGGATTCTTGATATTGGTGAGCCAAATTACCTTTGATTTACTTCCAAACAAAAAGAGACTTTTTAACTTTAAACAAATGAATTTTAAAAAATAAAAATGAGCGACATATATGCATGAAATGCAGGTTATTTATAAGTATTTACAATTAAGAAGAACATAAATAAGTCACAAAACCGAACCTCCTGACCTTATTCCTCCCATAAACATGTTCAATGGTGAGTCTCTTGCCCTAGAATTTTTTATCTGAATTTTAATTATCATGGGGGGATAATAAAATTGACGTTCATGCAAATCTCTCGAGATGAAACAAACAAGTAGCAAATCTTATAAATAAAACTAAAGTCCAACTTGACATACCATAATAGGGTGGTAGGGGCCAACCTAAAATAGTCTATTATCATTGGGCTCGAGCTTTATAAGGGTCTGTTTGGTTCAGCCGTTTCTATCAGCTGATAGCTGATAACTGATAGCTGTTAGCTGTTAGCTGATAGCTATTTTATAATAGTGTTTGGTAAAATACTTCTAAGCTGTTTTAGATAGCATATAAAATGACTATTTTAGACATAATTTATTTAATTACACAAATAAAAAGGAAAATAATATTAAATTATAATACAGCAATAACAATAATAATTTTTAAACAATAGTATAATATTGACATTGTTTAATTAATTTATGTAATATAAACTAAAAAAATGTAATTTTTTTCTCTTTTAGCTAACTAATTTGGTTTTTATACAATAACCAAAATTTTATTCATTGAAACTTATGAGGCTTTCTACATCATCATTAGAATACCAAATTATTTGCTAATACAGCAAAAACAACAACAACAATAATTATAAAGCAATGAGAATAACAATAATAATAAAAGTCATTTATCTGAAAGAATATAATATTAAATTAAAAATATTGAACAATATTAGTAATGAAAATAAAAATGTATACAATAAAAGTCATCATGTTCAAAATCAATTACCCATAGTTTATCTTAATTTATATTATCTCTTGCTTTCATTAGACTATGGGCAATTTGATCTTTTAACACATTCATCTGAACTGTCTCAACTTCTTGACAATTTTCACTTGGATTATCATTAGACTCACTAAATATATCATAAGGCATAAAATTAAGATTTTGATCAAGACGTAAAAATCCTGGATCTCCTAATGCTTTTCTTCGAATATAAATTATGTAGTATCATTGATGCAACCACAATACATCTCTATATATGAAATGGATATAAAGACATCACTCATAAAATCTTCTATTTTGCTTTCTAAACTCCAAAAGCCCGTTCAATGCAACTTTTAAGAGATGAGTGCCACTTATTAAAAGTCTCTTTTAAACCTTTTAGTCGACCACCAAGTTAAAAATATGGTAGATGATATCTTATTCCTTTATAAGGTCCAAGATACCCTTTCGTTTGTTGATATCCAGCGTCTACTAAGTAATATTTTCCTACATAAAATTATCAAAATTATATATACACAATGTATGTTAACATTATAAAACACAAAAATTCATATAGAATGATACTATATAATGTATACCTCTTGGTGGCTTAGGAAAATTTATTGATTTGTTATGAATGGCATAATGAAAAAGTCGTCCATCATGTGTTGTACATTCCCATCCCGCCATCACAAAAATGAATTGCATGTCAAAACTACAAGCAGCCATAATATTTTGTGTAGGCACTCCTTTTCTACCAATAAACCGAATTATATTTTCTTTTTCCACATATGCTGACATACGAGTTCCATCAATTGCTTCAATGCAATCCTATTTTTGAAAAATAGTCAGTAAATTTAAATTGCATCTATATAGTTAATAATAAAATAGACGATCAAAGTACCTTAAAATGAGGCATGTATTTCTCATCATTAAGTATCTCTGAAGGAATGGTAGAAAAAGTCGGATCTTTTAGCGTTATTAAAACAATTGAGAATCACATAATGTCTTCAGTACTTCATGAAAATTTCTACTAACTGTCTCACCTGAGTATTAAAAGCGCACTTGAACTTGTCGATTTGATGCTCCCAAAGAAAGAGTATATAAAAATATACCAACTTTCTCTAAAACTGTCATTCGACTTGAAGGAGTTAATCCATAATTCCTTTCAAGATCTTGACAAAGATTAATTAATATATATTTATCCATCCTAAACATATTACGACATCTTTTCTCATTTCCTCTTATTAATTCTAATAACCATATAATTCCCGTTTGTTATGAATCCATACATGGTTCTTTATAATTATATTTAAAATAATATTCAGACATAATTTTGATAGCATATGTTGTTGTTTCCCAAACTTGATCATCAGCATCATCATCATCATCAAAAATGATTTGTTGCATAATATCTATATCTACAAATATATATATATATATATATATATTCCATATAAAATATAATTTAATCAGTAACAGTAACATAAAAAAATTAAACATGTTGAATAAAAATATTCATAAGATTACAATATAGTTTAAATATTAATTCAAATGTATTAAAATTAAGGATCTAACATTACAAGTTTAAGACACCTGTAATGGTAATTTTAATACATTTTTTCAATTCAATCAGTATTATAATAGTGATATACTTTAATACTTTTATATGATTTTTTTAAAAAAATATATAATTATTCATTAATTTTATGCAAGCTAAAAAACTAAACTAGAAAAGATACTTTCTACTAAATTATAATTAAATTTAATTAATTTAATTTTAATTAACATAGCTTATATAGATCTGGCAACATGAGTCTTAGATTTTGCCATTACATTAGACAAAGAAAAAGAAATACTCCACAATTTTTAATATTAAATAAATCTTGCATGCAGGCTAAATAGGACAAAACCACTACTTCACTGACTAGCACAACACTTAACTATCCCGCCATGAAAATGCAAAAATTTCTATCCAAGTCCAACGTTAAGACAACAAGCATATCATCATAATCTCATCATTTATATATATATATATATATATATATATATATAGGAAAAAGAATTATAACAATTTGTGATGTTTTGATATATACATATATATATATCAATGAATTCTGATTACTACAATAAGGTTTGTAAATTCTGATTTCATTTTCTCAATCTAAAAAACTTAATGAAACTGTGGAAGTGTAAATGTACATATAACAGTTCCATAAAATACATTTAAAAGCAGAGTAATTGATGAATTAATGAACTGACTAGCAGGTACAGAAGCTGAGACAAGCATTAAGTAATGCAAGTTAGTTGAATTTCTAAATGTTATGCTAATGAAGACTGCCAGGTGAGTAGAAAAAACAAACGGGAAGAATACTATTTACATTGATTTCCTTTCTACACTACAAGTACACTAGCATTTTACAAAATTTTAATCCTAGCTTCCATCCATTTGATCATTGATTATAAATATTTCCTCGAATGCCTAGTCTATCTAGATGTGGCACTTAGACAAGTTTTAACATTCAATTACAAATTGGTTTCTACAGTTCTTTTGTAAGAGGTACATTTCCATCATTCCATGTCATCTTTGACTTTAAATGAATTCACTATTTGTATCCTAGAAGGTGGATAGCCAATTTTAGTGTAATTGACATTGATAAGTGAATTCAATCTTGAGATGGATTAGTCAAAATGATGGAAATGGCCCACTTTAATAACATATCAGGGACATCAAATTCCAAAAAAAAAAAAACCTGATAGACAAATAGCAAAAGCTAAATGGTTTGAACATAGGACTTACAATGCAAGGTTTAACACCTTATTATTTGCTTGGGGTTTAGGAGGGAAGACGGGTTGTGTGCTGCAGGAGAAGACTATTACAACAGTATAATGTCCCCCTAGAGGAAAAAAAGGGACGATACCTTTTTTCGATGACCTTATAACCTTAATGAACTATATAATGTCCTATTAAGTACTATCCACCCCTGATTCTATTATTAATACACAGACCAATGTTGTATAGCATATATAAAAACCAACATAAGGATAGAACCAAGAAGAACCCATAAAATATAATATAGTATGATATAATTAAATGAGTTTGGCGTTATCCATTTAATTTAATATAGCATGATATAATTAACATAATAAATGTTTAACAAGTCAAATTAACAAGAAAGACTAAAAATTAGTAAAAAAAATATAAAACTAAGCTAATCAATTCTTAATTATATAAGTTTTTTTTTTGAAAAAAATAAAACTACTACATATTTTAATTTAGATCCTAATAAAAAAATTAGTTATTTGGTTTCCATAAGCCTTGAATCCATAATGTATGATGATACTTAAGCCACTTCCATTTTGTCTCTGAGTATTTAAGAGTGTTATACATATTCCTTTTTGACTTTTGATCAAGCAATAACGTGCTAAAAAAATGAATATCACTTGCTACCATCATTTGTGGCAAAGAAAGTACATCTTCCATAACCTCTTTAATAGAATAACCTAGAAGCTCTCTTAAAACTCCACATAATGCAGTAGTTTTTTTTTCATACTTTCTTGTATACCTTCTTTAAGTTCTTTAACTATATTGGTTACTTGATCGGTACCTAAAATCTTTTTTTCCTTCTTTTCTTTCTTCTTTTTTGTTTTGTCATCAGTAGATGACTCTTTTCTTTTCTGTGTGCTTCTATTAGGTTGACTATCATTACCTTCAACATTTTCCAAACCTATAGTTCTATAAGCAAATTGGCTAAATGATTCACCTCCACTCATCATTTGATCTAATTGATCATCAAAACTTTCTTCTAGATCAATTGTCTGCTCCATATGGATATTAGACTGCAACTCTTCTAAGTCAGGCAAAATTCCAGATGATGGAGTATATGCATATTCTCCTATAGCCACAGTACTCATAAATATAATTTGATATTTTTCATAAAGTTCTTGTCCGATTCCTTTTTCTCGAAATCTTGCAAAACTTGAATTTTCCTAAAACATATATAAATATTTAACAAGTTACTAATAAAATTAATGCATATATATACACTTAATTTAAATTAAAATCTTAGACATATTTTACTTGTATTTTTTCATTCCACCATTCATTAGAGGCAGCAATTGCACCTTTTACATGATCCCATCCTATTCCAGTTTCCTTTCCAATTAAATCTTTCCACAATTTCCATTGATCTTTCATCCAGTCCCATTTATGTTTTAGTTGTTCTTTGGTGAATATCGCACCACCAATTTTCATCTCATTTTCTACCCATAACCATCCCTTATCACCCCATCCACCTCCACTCTTTTTACCTAAATTTGTACCCTTAACACATACTTCAACAAATAAATTAAATTATTTACTTGTCCATGCTGCTCTTCCAGTATTACTCTTATTTTTCCAAGACATATTAAACCCTAAAGGTAAAATAAAATATATTGCTAATAATATCAATTAGAGAAACACACATTCATA
>CATIWO010087550.1:0-11200 GCA_949673435.1 Macaranga tanarius | reverse complement strand
GAAAAAGGAAAATTTGTGGACCGACTCCATCGCCAAACTGCCCTCAGTAAGAATCAAAATTCAAAAAGGACAACCTTTGATATAAAGAGGAAGAAACTACAAATAAATTTATGAAAAGGCTTGAAAATGAAAAGTATATTTATGAGAAGGGTTGGTCCTTTGATCAAATATTACATGGTCAGAGCTTCAGTTTCTCAGCTATTGTTAAAGAGATGATTTATTGGACCAACTCTAAGTTTGTAGAAAGATTATTCATCACCAAAAGCTCGATTTACTGTTAATAGACAGATTATTTATTTAAAATATAAAAGAAAAAAAAACATTTTTGAAGTTGAATAATGATTTTTTTGGTTACTTATAAAAAGGTAATCTGTATTCTAATTAAAATGAAAATTTCATTTTATTTGTAAATGAATTCTAAATAAAAGTTACTATGAATGAATTCTTATACCTGATGTGTTAAATTATAATTAAAAAATTTATTTAAATATAATAAATATTTTATTTGAACTAAATTTAAAATTTAATTTGAGATTTTAATTTTTCAAGAAGTATATATGTTTTATTATAATGTTAAAAAAAGTCTAGTGGTATTAACTCATTTCAAGGTATCAATAAGTACAAGTTCAAAAAAAAAAAAAAGTAAAAAAAAAAAGAGAAATGAAATATACAAATTAAAGATATTTTCATAATAAAAGAATTTTTTTAAAGTATAGAATTATATTCTTTTGAAAATTCTATCAAATTGAGTTAGTTATAACCAATTATATAAATTTAATGAAACATAATTTCAAAACAATTTTTCTATTTATACCAAACAGGGAAAATTTTTATTCATAAATACATTTTATAAAATTTTATGAAATATATTAATATGAAACACAATGTTAATATTGGTTGGCAAATTGCAAAGGTCTTGGAGTAGACATTTCCAATGCAACCCATAACAAGTGTGTCCAATAATTTATTTAGTATTATTGTCTATTTTATACAACACACAGGCGTGCGTATGCATGCACACTTATATATATATATGATATATGATATATAATATATTAAAAGAACAATTGATGATCCAGGAAAAAAACCAATACATTAAATTAAAAATTACACAAAGATAACATGAACCAACTAGTAATAAAGATAAGGCATAATGTATCTGTTTTTTTTTTTTTGCCTAAATTTCAAACTCTACATAGTGTTTTGCCAGATCGCTTTGAGTACAAAATTAACATCATGATGTATTATTGGATATATATATTTATACATATATCTCATCACTTTTTGAAGCCAAGATAGAAGGGTATTTCTGTGTCATTCAGCCACTCAGCTCCTTGAATGAAAGGTCCAACAGTGAATTGCTCAGCTTCCTTCTTGTCAGTGATGACTCTGAAACCCTTCCATTTCACCCTCTTATCGGTGGCAGCACCTGCACCAGTATTTGCATACTCAGCATATTCCAGGGTGTCAAGATACAAATCTCCATTCCAGGGTAACCATCCTTCAGGTTGAATAACATCTGTTATTTCTGATTCCATGACAACGGTCCTGGAATAATTTTTCCAGGGCCTGCCCAAGTAGGACTTCACTGTTGTCCTGTTAGGGTATAGCTTGTCTTCAGCTATGATCCTGCAGTTTTGGACGATTAATCCTGTTGTTTCATGCTTCATTGTCCTTCCATGTGCTGTGACTGTGTTTAATTGGCTCGCCAGTGGCAACCTGACGACAATATCTGAGTCCTGAATGACTACTGAGGCGTCGCCGAAGATGAAATCAATGGTTCCTGAAATAGAACATTTGGAGTAGAATTGCCTATGGGCTTGAGTGTACAAGGTGTCTTGATACCCATCAATCTTGCAGTTGAAAAATGCTGCCTTGTCAGCCTGAACACGCACTGCCACTGCCTGGTGACCTTCAGGACCTGCAGTGTTTTCGAATGCTATGTTCTTTGCAGTGAATCCAGCTCCAAGAGCAGCTGAAGATTAACACAGAAAGCAAAAATTTTGTTATTTATGGATGTCCAGATATAAATATAAATACGCATATATACATATAGATTGAAAAACGAATTCAATGGTGAACTCACCAAATGTAGCAGATCTGAAGGTTCTCCAGCCAGTATGATTGCTATGGCTACCAGTGATAATGGTCATGTTAGGGCCATCACCATACATGAATACATTGACCATTTTCTTTTCAAGTGTTATATACTCGTTATATTTTCCAGCCTTAACATAGATAATGAATTGATCTGAGCTATTCAGTGGAATCTTGGCAACAGCTTCAGCAATAGTCTTGACATCTCCAGTACCATCCTGAGCAACAGTGACATTAGGCTTGACATCGTCAGTATTCTGAACAGCCATCAGCCTGCGACCAGACAACCAATCAGGGAAGCCATTTTCATCAACCGAAAGAAGTCTGCGAGAATTGTTGCCAGTAGCATCAGAAAGATCGAACTTGAGGTCAAAAGTTGATAACACTTGAGACAAGGCATTAACGATAGCCAACGCATTGCTTGTAAGCTGTGTTGCATCAAGCATACCATCTTTCATCTGAGATCTATAGTTCTTATAAGGATCACCAAATTGATCCAGGCAGGTATCTTGATAAGAAACAACTGCACTCAGCCAGTTTTGTAGCTCAGCTATGTGTTGATCCATGTTGTGTATTGAGCTAGCGCCTATTGTAGAAAACGATGCCTGAAGCTCTTGAACTGCATCTTCCAACAAGTCTTTACAATCTTCCAATGACATTTTTAGTTCCTTATCAGACCCTTTAGTCTCAACAATGAGATGATTCGACAAGTTGAAAGCTTTAGTTGCAGCATCTACAGTTGCTAAGATAGCTGCCTTTACATATTCTTTAGGGTCTGTAGTGTTCTTTACAGAACGTAGACTCTTCACACAAACTTCTTTGTAATCTGTGGGTTGACATATTTGCTCTATTGATTTTGTTGAGGTAGAAACCTGACTGCCACTGCTGCTGCTATCATGGTTGTTATTGCTTCGTTGCACGATGGCGACAACCCCAATCACCACCCCAACAACAAGAATTAGAGAAAAAACTGATACAACAACTTTCCCTACCATTTCTTTTACAGATTTTTATCTGTGTTTTCTTTTTTTTTTTACCTTTTTCGTGCTTTTTTTTAAAGGAAAATTTTTTTTTTTTTTTTTCCTTTGTATGATCTCTCTCCCTCTTATTGGTGATTTGTAAGGGGTGATGAAATGAGGAAGAGGGATGTATAGAGAGTTGTTTTTTTTTTTTGTTAATTTTTCTTTTTGTAACTCAACCCTAAAAAAGAGTTGTGAAGGTTTGCATGGCTAAGGCAACATTTATAGGGTAAAGGGATACCAAGAAAAGAAAAGAAAAGAAAAAGTTAAGGTTATGTGGTTGATCTATTTTCCAGTTCATAAGATGAGTATTTGTGGTATATAAAAAAAAGAGAATTGTTATTAAGGTTAATAAATAGATTGAAGGCTAGCTTAAATTAGTGGTGGTTATGCCAGTATCTCACAAAGGGTGTTAGCTAAAAATAGTTGCTATGAACTTAATTCAATTCATCACACCTTTGTTGAAAGAATACTGAAGAAATGTGTGCTGTATATATGATCATATGGGTCTGAAAATGGATATATATAATTTGCCAATTCATTGAAAGAAAATTGATATGGTTGTAAAACATAATTACCTGTACAAGACACTCTAGACACAGGGCTATTTGAAAATATGCTTCTAGTTATTGTTCTATTATATATCTGATATAATCTTGATAGTTAAGATTTTTTTTTTAAAAAAATTAATGATGTTTTATAAATATATCATAGACTTAATTAGTTTGCAAAATTAGTACTACTGAATTAGACATTAATGAAATATAATGGACTAAAACTTTTCTTGTCATTCATTTGCACAGTTTTATTCATAATACATTTGTTCATGTGTCATTCCCCATATATATATAATATGCATCAGATTATATGCTCTTACAAGAATATGTGATAATAATTTTTTGAGTTATTATATAATCTTCCCATAATAAACTATAGTCATTTTCCCCAATCTATCTAAATTTGAAAATTGTGGCAAATTGGTATATGAACTTTTCGATTTGTTGTAAATCTATCCATGGTCAAAATAGTATGTGTCCACGTTGACATGACGTACATGTGTAAATTATTTGTTGATGTGTAAATTATTAATGACATACATATTGCAAATCTATCCTTAACTTTCATTTTCTTTCCAAATATATTATTATTTTTATTTTTTTACTTCAATTATATTTGTTACATTAGATTTTATCATAATCACTTAATTTTATTTATTATTTTAATAAAGTAGAATTATAATAAAGTAAAAAAATTTACCATAAATTTTAAATGTATTTTTACGAATATTTGAATATATTTTTTTTAATAAAATATGCACATGATCACATAAAAAAATATTATATAGAACTCTAAATATATTTTTAAAATTAGATAAAATTAAAATAAATTGTGAAGTTGATTGAATAAAGTAGTATAACTTTTATCATTTTAAAGGTGAAAAATGAAAATTATTGCTATTGTTTTTCAAATATTATAATTAAATTAGTTAAATGACTAATACTTTAAAACTATATTTGGAGGAATTTCATATGTTGTCATTAATAGTAACAATTGACAAATTATGAATTGTTATTAATTTTTATTTTTAAATTATGGTACATTGGTTCTGATTAGAAAAATTTTTGATATAAAAAAAATAACTAATTAAAATTTTATCATTTAACTAATTTATTTATAATATTTGAAGGGTAATATCAATAATTTTAATTTTTTACCTTAAAAATTATAAAAAATTATATTACTTTATTCTATCAACTTCATAATTTATTTTAATATTATATAATTTTAAAATTATATTTAGAAATCCATATAAAATTTTTTATGTGATCATGTGCATAATTTTATTAAAAAAATTTATTCAAATATTCATAAAAATATAGTTAAAATATATGAAAAAAATTTTATTTGATTGTGATCCTAACTTATTAAAATGATAAATAAAATTAAGTGATTGTAATGAAATTTAATGTAACAACTATAATTAAACTAAAAGAAATAAAAATAAGAATACATTTGCAAATAAAATGAAAGTTAATGATAGATTTGCAACATATATGTTATTAATAATTTACATATCAGCACATAATTTATATATGTATGCTATGTCAACATGCCATGTCAGCATAGATACACACTATTTTGATCGTGGATGGATTCACAATAAATCAAAAAGTTCATTTACTAATTTGCCACAATTTTCAAATTTGGATAGAACGAAGAAAATGACTATAGTTCATAGTACGATTATATAATAACCCTATTTTTTTTTTGTTTGAACCACTAATATTTAGAGCCTATTAGATTTTGACTAATCCAATTTAATTCAGGCAGGACTATAAAAATAATAAAAGTCTTCCAACAACTATTTAATGTGACTGCGTTCACTACGACTCGAACTCGAAATATTAATTTAAGTGAGAACAACCCTTATCAGTTGATCCAATAGTTATTAGTATATGTGATAATACATTTCATCACGTGTGTCATTACCTTTTTATTTAAAAATCAAATTCTTTTATCATTCAACTTTGATTTTATCTACATTATAATTCATGTGTTAGATTTTTCCATCAATATCTTAATAAATAATATGATGATCTCTCTAATTTTAAAAGATAAAATATTCTCTAATCATTATATTTTAATATAATAAAACAATCTAACCCTTCAGTTTTTCGTTGGAATTTCAATAACTTAAATCAACAACTAAGTCATAACTATAATAGATTAATGAATTTTAATTGAATTTATCTAATTTATTTACATTTATAAATAATATTGTAATAATATCATAATAGACTACGTATTTGATATTATGTATAAAATTCATATATAAATGATACTAAATTAAATTTAAAATATAGATCTCTATTTTAAAGGTAAAGTTAACATTTTTATTTTTAAATAAAAAGTTAAAAAAACATAAGTAATTTGTTAAAGAAATTATTAAGCAATATTTAAATTTTCGAATAAAATTATTAAAAATTTGAATACAAATTAAAATTTTTATATAATTTAATATCTAATCAAATTAATTATTTTCAACAAAATAAAACATAAAAAATTGAGAAAATAAACTGTTTTATTTCATTAAAATAAAAACACTAAACTGTTTTATCTTTCTAAAATAAAAATGAAGTGTTTATTCACAAAAAATTTATTCACAAAAATTTTTAGAAATAAAATTAAATTGTTGACGAAGTTAAAAATAAAGCTGAAAAAATTTTGATTTTAAGATGACAGAGGTAAAAATGCATTTGATCAGGTCAAAGCTGACAGGAGAAAATATGATACACCCATAATTCAATGGTGGATATATGATATTATGCATGCGTGTGCATGTGTGGAGCTATGAGTTATATATATATGAAGTTTATATTTCATAGGAGCTATGTTTAGAGAAATTAATCAGAACTAATCATGGCTTAAAATGGCTTCTTTTATGCATTAACACAGTTGTCATTTCCTTATCCACAATGTTCAACTCAACAACAGCTCTGCCATCCATGCAAAATTGTTAAATTAAGAAACCTGTAACACTATAAATGCCTATATTTTACAAGCACTTCATCTCATAAACCTGTAGCTATACGATAAACAATAAACACCACCACTTTTTCTTCTTCTCGGATTTTAAGCCCTCTTGCATCGGCCCATCTCTCGCCAGGGGCCGGTCATCGGAGGGAGAGACTCTGAAGAAAACTTTTTAAAATGATAGGAAAATTAGTAGTTACAGGGATTTCCCTGATTCTTGTTGTTGGTGTTGTCATCGGAGTGGTGGCAGCCATTAACCGCCATGGCGGATCAGTTAGTACTGAGAAATTGTCACCACATATGAAGGCTGTGACCCAGTTATGCCAGCCTACTGATTACAAGGATGCTTGTACCCAGACCCTCAGTGCTGTTAATAGCACTGATCCTAAAGAACTCATCAAGGCAGGCATTTTGGCCATTTCGTCTTCATTGACAAAATCGTTGAACTTGAGTGATGATCTTGTTGTCAAGGCCGGTAGCGAACCTCGTACGAAATTGGCCTTGGAGGATTGCAAGACTTTGTTGAATCAAGCCCATGAGGAGCTCGAGGAAACACTTGGAAAGATGGCGGATCTCAACCTGAAAAACATAGCTGACCAAGCTGATGATTTTCGCACCTGGTTGAGTTCTATCATCTCTTACCAAGAATTGTGCATGGATGGATTTGATAAGGACAACGAAGTCAAGGCTGCATTCCAGAAAAGCACTGAATTTGGAAATCAACTGACAGACAATATCCTGAACATTCTTGCTGGAATTTCAGATGTCCTGAAATCCTTCGGTCTTCAGTTTAATCTTCCTGGTAGCAACTCTCGCAGACTTCTTCAGGAAGATGGCTACCCCACCTGGTTATCTGGGCCTGACCGTAAGCTCTTGGCTGCTCGCAACAACGGCAGGCTTCCACCAAATGCTGTTGTTGCTAAAGATGGCAGTGGTAAATTCAGGACCATTAATGATGCCATCAACTCATACCCTAAGGGCTTCAAGGGACGATTTGTTATCTATGTTAAGGCAGGAATCTATAACGAGGCTGTTAAGATCCCAAAGACCAATACTAACATTTACATGTACGGTGATGGACCTAGGAAGACCATGGTCACAGGAAAGAAAAGCTTTGCTAGTGGCGTAAACACCTGGAACACCGCTTCATTCGGTAAGTTATCATCATCAGCACTTGTTTTCTTTGTACGTAAGACTTGAATTCAAGATTATTTGCCACTTGTACCGATAGCACTCAACTCGTCTTCAGGATTATGAATTTACAATTTAGAAGCACTAATTTGACGATCACTTTTATTTTTGTGTTATTACAGTGGTTGAGGCTAATGGGTTCATTTGCAAGTCTATGGGATTCCAAAACACAGCCGGTCCTGATGGTCACCAGGCTGTAGCCCTCCGTGTCAACTCCGATATGGCAGTGTTCCACAACTGCAGAATGGATGGGTACCAGGACACATTGTTGTACCAAGCGAAGCGCCAATTCTACCGTAACTGTGTCATCTCAGGAACCGTTGATTTCCTCTTCGGTTACGGAGCAGCTGTAATCCAGAACTCATTGATCATTGTCAGGAAACCAAATCCAAACCAGTTCAACACGGTGACAGCCGATGGCAAGAAGGAGCGAGGACAAAACACTGGACTTGTCATCCACAACTGCAGGATTGTTCCTGAGGAAAAGCTTGTTCCTGAAAGGCTAACCATCAAGACATACTTGGGCAGGCCCTGGAAGCAATATGCCACCACTGTAATAATGGAATCACAATTGGGTGATTTGATTCAACCTGAGGGATGGGTGCCATGGGCTGGAAGCTTGTTCCTTGACACATTGTACTATGCTGAGTATGGGAACACTGGACCTGGTGCAAACACTGCTAGGAGGGTTAAGTGGAAGACCCTTCATTTCTTGAAAAGGAGTGAAGCTCAAAAGTTCACCACCGGAACATTTCTTGCCGGCTCCAGCCAATGGATTGGAGCCGCCGGTGCTCCTTTCCTGGCCGGGCTTAGAAGATAGGATGCAGATAAATTAAGTAGAAGGGAGAACAAAACTAGAAAACATGGAAGAAAATCATATTCTTATAAGTCTGAAAGCAAAGCAATGGACACATAAAGAAAAAGGGGCTTATTTTATGTTCTCTCTGTTAAGGTCTCATTTGTTTTATTTGTGTTAATGGTATTGATTGATTTATTTTGTTTTCATCTTTTCTTTGTAACATTTTCACATTTGAATAAAGAGAAAAGAAAAAAAATATCTATGGTGTTTCATATGTATTGGTCATTAGTTAATATAATTATGTTATATATGAAGCTTCATGATCTTTTTTGTTTAAATTGTCTTCAACATTTTTATGTAGGAATCCAAACTAGTAAAAATTTAGAATATGAGTTCAATAAATTCAAATTGATGAAGTCTATTTAAACTCTTAATTACCTTTAAGTCCCAATGAGTTCATTTGAACAAAACCTTAGGTAATTTTGTCAAGAAACCCAAGGAAAAAAAAATTTGAAGAAGAAAACTACATGACAATTAATAATGCAATTGGAGGAAATAAAGATTAGTGTCCCACAAGTTCAGTTTTTCTTCATTTTTTAAAATATATTTAAATAAATACTATTTCAACAAAAATTAAATTATTTTTATTTTAAAATAAATTTTATAAAAATATAACGAAAATATTTTAAGTTTAAGAAAAAATTGTATTTTAACTGTTTATGATTCAAATATTTATTTACATAAATATTGAAGATTATAAATATATTAATAAAGGAAATAATTATTTTTATATGTTAAAAAATAAATATGATATAAATACATATGAACCACTAAATTTAATTTTGAAGAAATATTATTCATGTAAATAAATTTAAAAATAAAAGAATGAAATTGAAAAGAGTTACTTAAAAGAATTATTGATTTTCTCTTTGGTTGAGAAAAAAAAAAAATGTAGTGTAATTTGTCCCTCAAAACTAGTGCAATTCGATTAATTAACTAAATTTTTTAAAAAGTACGGATATAGTAAAAGACATACTTTACCATATAAAAAAAAAAAAAATCCAACACAAATTACTCAACATATTGAGATAATATTTAGAGATGGTAATATTAATTAATCATTACCTCGCTAACATGTTTAACTGATTTATAATTATATAGTATATATTTAGTATTTATATATATTAAATACTGAACTTCAAAATTACAAGCTAAAAATTTGACAAATGTCCTACCTCATATTTCAGCATTTACTCTTAAATTAGTCATACATTCGTGCGTTACATGAATTGCTTATATTTATTATTATTATTTATTATTTAATATATTAATCTATTTTTATATTTTTTAAAAATTATCTATTATTTAACATGTTGATTGATTATATTAATTTATTATATATATAATACAACAGTGTTTTAATGATTTAGGAGAAGAATTTTTTTAATATTTTCTTTTGAAAAATATTTTAAATTTTAAAAAAGAAAATACATATAATAATAATTGATAAAAAAATATTAGTTATTTAAACTAAAAGTAAATCCTCAAATATAAAGAATTTTATTTCTATTATAACACTTAAAAAATTTATTGAATTTTATTTCAATTATGACACTTAAAATGATTTTTTTATATTTTTTTATAGAAAAATATTGTAAATTTTAATAAATTAACATACAAGCTTTTAGAAGTAAATATTCAATTAAATAATATTGTGAACTTTAATAAATCAACATATAAACGTTTAAAGGTAAATATTTAATTATAGGAAGAGACACTTATCAAATTTTGGGTAAGTAATAATTCACTTGAATGCTTCTATTTAAGTTTTTATATTTTTTTATAAGAATATTGTAAAGTTGAATTATGATGATTCAAAAAAAAAAAAGTAAATAAACTAACAGCCGTTGGGATTAGCTGGCAGAGGTTGTTCTAGCTTAAACTAAGATTTCGAGTTCGAATTCTAGTGAATGTAGTCATGTTAAATAGTTATTGGGAGACTTTTGCCGCCTTTGTGGTCCTACTCAGGTCGAACTGGATTAGTTAGAGTCCAATGAGCTCCGAATACTAGTGGTTCGTAAAAAAAAAAAAATTAAATGAGAAAAAATTTTAATTAATTTAATTTTTTCTTAAAATAATATAATTATTAAGATTTTTTATTCTTTAAAAATAATTTAAATGTCAATATATAAAAAAATAATTTACTTTGAAGATTAAGAAAAAAATTATAAAATTAAGGATGTTTATTTAAAAAAATTAGGTAAAAGTATATACTTTAAACGAATTTTGTTTAAATAGCTTTCACAGCAATAACACCTTTTTTCTTCTCTGGTCTTTGTCTTCTTCTTTGGGTACAGGGTTGGTGGTATTTTGGTCAAAAAATTACCAAAAACCCTTTTAATTATAGTGTAAATACTTATTAAATATGTAAATCTATTGGATCTAGTTATGGATCTATGTATTGTTGCTGGTATTTTTAATTTTGTGTAGATCTAGTTTTAATCTTGCTGATATTTTTTGAAGATCCAAAGCATGACTTGATCTAGTTTTTACCTTGGCT
>CATIWO010087532.1:0-17566 GCA_949673435.1 Macaranga tanarius | reverse complement strand
GAGCCTGTTCGCGAACATTATTCACGAGCATGTTCGCGATCATGGTTCGCAAACCTGTTCGCGAGCATGCTTCGCGAGCTTACTATCGAGCTTGTTCGCGAGCTTTTACGAGCCGAATACCGTAAAGCTCGGGCTCGGCTCGTTTAGCTTACGAGCCTCAAAATGAAGCTCGGGCTCTGCTCGTTTAGCTTAACAAACGAGCTCGAACGAGCTTTTTCCGAATCGAGCTCCGAATAGCTCACGAGCAGCTCTGTTCGTTTACACCCCTACTTAGAGACAGAACTATTCATGTTGCTCAGAGAGACACAAATCATTACCCTTCTCTTAAACTATATTTAATTATTTAGACATTTGTTTTCATAAAACAAAATATCACAATTAATGGCAGCCCAAGACATAACAAAGTTTCTAACGTTTCCGTCTTTTTACCAATCTTTTTCACCTCCAAAACCTTATCTTCCTTTTTCACCTCCGAAACCTCATCTTCCTTCTTCACCTCATCAGTTTCTTTTGGCTTTGAAATTCCATACTTGTCGAATTGCTCTATAAGCTGCTTATATATCCCTTTCAAATCTTCTTTGAAACTATTTGGTACTTCGATTTTTGAGGATTTGTGTTCTATAGTATAACCAACAGTGGCGTGACCATTCATATAGTCATTACAAGCTTGAAGTATAGTGCTTGCACGATGGCGAAAAAACTGCGCAACGAAACCCTCAAAATTCTTTGGAGGATTCTTGAGAGGAAATAGCATAGTCTTGCAAGATAAAATGAACACATCCTTGTTATATGCCTGCCAGGATGCAGATGGTTTTCCTGCAGGTTCATTGAAGTAGGGTTTAGCTTTTAGAACTAGCCCTTGAAGTGAAAGCAAAACCTGAAGCATTGAAGATTTAGAAGGCATCCACTTTTCCTGTTGGCTTCTGCCATACCAAGTATTTAAGAGGCTCAAACAGACATATCCAGTTGCATACAAGTTAGGGTTCAATCTGAGGCCGTAGGATAGATACTTTACTAATGGAGGAACGTTAGGGTAATCAACTGGGAATGCTATATTAAAGAAGAAGATGTTGTCATGGTACGGAGTGCCATTGGCACCTACAATTGCAGCTCGAATTAAATCGATTCTTCCTTCGTATGCTCGAACAAAGATTGTATCAGGAAGGTTTGCTTCAAGAATGCTCCATTCTTGCATGATTTTCTTGTGTACTCTACTATTAGAGTTGGTGAAGACCTCGTTGCTAGTAGTAGTAGTAGTGGTAGAAGAAAATGGAGGATTGATTTTGTATGCATGATCTGAGCAGTCAGTAACAATATCAAATTGTTTGAACTCTTTTATGATAGCCTCTTCCATTTTCCTTGAATTCGTAGACCAAGCCCCATGAACAAACAATTAAAGATTAATATTTCTGAAAATACACTGTCCTTTATTACACTGATATATAAGCATATATACGTCCCCGTATATACAAAGAGTTAATTAGAAAAAGGACAGCGGTGGCAATATTTTTTTACAATAATGCCCCATGATACAGGGCATTCAATTTTTTGTTTTTTATTTTTGGGACAAAAACGTAAAGTGTCGCTGGTTGCGAGGTCGCAACCCACAACACCAAATGTTTTCCTTAGAAAAATTAATGTTATTCTACTCTTTAAGGAAAAGATATATACATACTATATCAATAATAGAGTATAGCATGAACATATATATCATAGTAAAAATATCAATATAATAATCATTGGAATAACATCTAACATATGGAATCACATATAAAAGAAACTAAAAGGGGAAAATAATTACCTAAAAGTACTGTGTCGGTCGATCGAAAGAAGAATCAAAGGTTATATATATAGATTAGGTTTGATGAATGAATAGACAGAGTAGGTTTTATGAATGAATATATATAAGGTGTAGATTAAGGACTTTAGGCTCCAATCTAGGATAACTGACTCATATACTAAGGTAAAAGGGAAAATTTATTTTTTCCTACATTATTGTGGAAGTAAACTTGGTGCCAAAGTTAAGGACTCTGCGACACAATGCCCTGAGTACTTTAGTTTTAGTTCTCTACTGCTAGACTACTACCTTGATTGGAGTTTACGAAGCATGTTTTCGTCCAACCCTTATTTAGTTTTAGATGAATTGAAAATTTTGCTAAGAGGCCATTAAAAATATAATTTATGAATGTGAGATTCTTGTCTACTAAATTAGTGCCAAAAAAAATATTGCATTAATTAATGAAAAAAATCATTAAGCAAATATAACTATGTTAACACTAAATATAAAGATAATTGGAAGCCCTGTGTGAGTAGCGTAGGGCTATAAAAGCATTTGCTAACAGATGGAAACTTGTTTGGTGTGACATCTTCGTTTTTGTTGAATGCTGCATCAAGCAGAAAATGCACATTTTCCCTGGTCATCTTCCAATGCTTAAACACTGGAGAAACTCAGACATCTTGATCATTATAACCAATATTGGCATATATATCAACCTTCACAATCTTTACAAAATGATCCCTTACAAAACCCTGAAAATTCTTGGGCGGTTCTCGCCATACGCACAATATCTATTGTCTTGCAAGATAACAGAAAAACTTCTCTAATATGTTGCTTGCATGTGCTTCTCATCATATATATGAGAAGAACACTAATGGCTCATTATGGTAGGGTTCATCATTAGAACAAGCGCTTGAATTGATAATAATACCTAAAGAATTGTTGAATATGAAGAAGGAACTTTAATATCAAAAAAGAGAAAACTGTCTTGGCATGTAGTTTCATCGGCACCAATAGTCACTGCTGGCAGCAAGTTTATTCTGCTTTCTTACATAATCGAACTCAGGGAGATTTTTTTTTTTTTGCTACATTTGCCATTCTTTCATGATTCTTCTTTAGACTCCACTTGTTGCATTGGTGAAGCCATCTGTGCCATTTTGGTTGCAGTAGTAGTGACCTGAATGGTCTGTGACAATGTCGAATTGTTTGAAATTTTCTCAATTGAATTCCACTCTGCAGCCGCGGTGGTAACTAACCGGCTGTTGTATGATCTTACTTCATCAAATGGGGACGATCTATGTCAGTACATGTATACACCCTTAAACAAAAATCAAGAAACAACTATTCTTTGATATAGGCTTTTGCTTTGCTATTGTAATTCAAAAATCACAATATAACATAAAAAGAGCACCGCTCTTTTCCATTCTCATTGGTGGCAGAGTTTACAACCAAATATACTACTGTAATGCGAAAATACTAAATAAATAAGGATGATGATACGTGTAGCACTGCGCAATAATAATTTTTTTTTTAAAAAAAAATTATATAAAGGCCCTCTATAGGGACTGTTTGTACTTAGGACAATTTTGAAATAAAGTACGATGATACTGCATTATTCACAGTTACGGCGCGCATTATAAATCTTGGGAAATATTTGGTATCTCTGTCCGAGACAGAAGAGACGCGAAATTACTGAAAAATTCCCACAAATATATAGCCCCCTGTAAACATCAATGATCCACATGGTAATTTAGCCAAATTTTTTTTATCTTCTTGCTGGGTGAAAGATATCTCGCTGCAAGACATCTATCACTTCCCATAAATCTTTACCTATAAATAAATTTAGGAAAATGATTCCTTTCTAGTTTCGTGATAAGAATAGTGCATCTATCGAGATGTATAATAATTAAAATAACTCTCATAATTATACTGTTCTCATGTAAATATTAAGGACTAAAATAAAAAAAATTATAATTTTTGTTGTTTTTTTTTTTTTTGTCATGGAGGTCGCACTCATCACCCATAAATTTAATACCTTCTCTAAACAAAGAGCACTCATCACCCATAAATTTAATACCTTCTCTAAACAAAGAGCATGACCCAGGTCCAGTTTCAAGCCATCATTTATGATACACTTATATCTCAAAACCAAATCTTGATTATTTTTTATTATAGCCTCTGCAATCTCTTGAGCTTTCTTCAACAATTGACTCTCTTTAACAACATAGTTCACCAAGCCCCACTTCTCAGCCTTCTCTGCGCTTATCGGCATGGCTGTTAGTGACGCTTCACGAGCCCTGCCAGCTCCAATTGTCCGGGGAAGCTTCTGTGAAAGTTCCCATGAAGAAAATATATCAAACCTGTGCTCCATGATCATTTTGCTTGATTAAAATCTAAAAAAATTGACGGAAAGGACCACAACAATAGTATATGTGACAGATATGTGCCTCTTCTGTATAACAATCTATGAAAAAGCTCTGCATTGGCTTAGTTTTGTGTTATAATATGTAAAAAGTGATTATGAATTTATTATGATCATGCAATATGTGTTAGTAGATTTTTAGGGTGATTTATAACTATATTTAAAACTATAAATTGAATCTAATGTCTTGGTTTGTTTAAGTGATAAAAAATTTAAACTTGACTGAATAAAATTTTAAGTTAGAATCTTATGTATAGAGAAATAGATTTTGAAAATTTTACTTTTTTACCTAGCTCGAACTGTAAAATAGTTGAACTTATGCGGCTATTGAATATTAAAGATATTAAATTAAAAGAGAAACGAACCAAATTTCAACATATTATTTTTTTCTCCTTTTCATTTCGTGTGTGAATATATATATATATATATATATATATATATATATATATATATATAAATGAAGATAAGTGGGTCTAAATAAATCGATTCCGTCAAGTATAATATTGCTACATGATGCCTAAGTGCTGAATCGTGCACATGGCTAGTGAAAAGGGCCAACTACAATGAGCTTAATTTCATAAATTTTTGTTATGATGATACGGATTGGTAGGATGTGAATGTGATATAGCTAAGTATCTAAAATACCGTAAGTTCAAAAAAAAAAAAAAGCACAAGTCCTAAACGAAAATTGCTGGCCAATGTTAGTGAAATTGCCATCGTAAGTTAATTAATAGCATAAACTTACAATCATCATGAACAAAAGTTCCATTGCAACATAAGGGGATTGCGGCATTTGTTAATGACATAAAATTATAATCATCATGAACAAAAGTTCCAATGCAATATAAGGGAATGTGGCATTGAGTATAAACTTTCTTAAAATTTTTGTTTTCTGTCTGTAGAATCATTAATATTGCTCTAGAAAAGGGAATGTTGGCAATGAGAAGAAGTGATCAGCATGGAAAAATTCAAAGAACACTGAAAAAGACGAGAAATTAAAATAAAATAACAACTCTACTGATCTACTTTAGCACATATATAAATATTCTTTTTTATAAATATTTTCGATATTCTGTAGTTATAAAAAGTCCCATTAAATTCTCTAATTCATTATATATGTAAAGACTTTATTAAAACTAATTAATTAATTAATAGAAGTGCTTGGTCTTCAGTTCTTCAAGCAGATGTTTTTGCTGATGTTGCTTTGCTTCTAGTGAGGTATTCACGTTTGACCTTTATCTTTTCATGCTTGGAACCATATCTTTTCCTCTTTTTCCCAGTAAGTTTCACCTCCAAAATTTCATCTTCCTTCTTCACCTCCTCATCAGCTTCTTTTGGCTTTGCAATTCCGTTCTTGTTGAATTCCTCTACAAGCTGCTTATAAATCCCTTCCAAATCTTCTTTGAATTTATTTGGTACTTTGATTTTTGAGGATTCGTCTTCTATAGTATAACCAACGCTAGCGTGACCATTCATATAGTCATTACAAGCTTGAAGTATAGTGCTTGCACGATGGCTAAAAAACTGGGCAACAAAACCCTCAAAATTCTTTGGAGGATTCTTGAGAGTAAATAGCATAGTCTTGCAAGATAAAATGAACACATCCTTGTTATATGCCTGCCATGATGCAGCTGGTTTTCCGCCAGGTTCATTGAAGTAGGGTTTAGCATTTAGAACTAGCCCTTGAAGTGAAACCAAGACCTGAAGAATTGAAGATTCAGAAGGCATCCACTTTTCCTGTTTGCTTCTGCCATGCCAAGTATTTAAGAGGCTCAAACAGACATGTCCATTTTTATACAAGTTAGGGTTCACTCTGAGGCCGTATGATAGATACTTTACTAATGGAGGTACATTAGGGTAATCAGCTGGGAATGCTATATCAAAGAAGAAGATGTTGTCATGGTAAGGAGTGCCATTGGCACCTACAATTGCAGCTCGAATTAAATCGATTCTTCCTTCGTATGCTCGAACAAAGATTGTATCAGGAAGGTTTGCTTCAAGAATACTCCATTCTTGCATTAGTTTCTTGTGTACTCTACTTTTAGAGTTGGTGAAGAGATGGTTGCTACCAGTAGTAGTGGTAGAAGATGAACATGGACGATGGGTATTGTATGTATGATCTGAGCAGTCAGTAACAATATCAAATTGTTTGAATTCTTTCATGATAGCATCTTCCATTTTCCCTGACCAAGCCCTGCAGGTTGTAGATGTCCAAGAACAATCCATTAAGGTTAATATTTTTTTTTAAAAAAAGTAAAACTATATGACAGTGATATATAACCACATAAATATGTCGATCGCCATACAAAGAATTGGGAAAGTTAATGTTCTTCTACTCTTTAAGAAAAAAATATAATGCATACTGTATTAATAATAATAGAATAGCATGAATATATCATATATAGTGACATGTAAAAGAAACTGAAAGGTTTTTTCAAAAAAAAAAAAAAAAAAAAAACTGAAAGGTAAAAGTAATTACCCGAAAAGCACTGTGTCCGTCGATGGAAGGAAGAATCAAAATATAAAAACAAAAACAATGGAAGGTTATATATAGACTAGGTTTTATGAATGAATATAAGAGTTATATATATGGATGGCGTTTGGTATCACTACTAGCAATGTCACTGGCGACTAAAAGATAAAAACTTTTTTTGCAAAGTATATTTTTACCTCCATTTGTTTTATAATATAGGAAAAGTTATATAATAGTTTAAGAATACCTATTTTAATTGGATAATTAATTAAATTGATGAAAATTAGGCTCCGTTTATTTTAAGAAAAATATTTTAAATATTTTGTCTCTAAAAAATATTTTTCAGAAAAAATATTTTCTAGAAAAATATAATATTTTTTTATGTTTGGCTACAACATTAGAAAAATAGTTGAAAAATATTTTTGGTATTTGGTTTGCAATAAATTTTTTTCCTAAATTATATAATATTACATAGAAATGGTAAAATTATATTTGATTTTTTTTTCTCTTTCTATATTTGATATATATTGAAGTCTTAGAAAATAACTTCTCATTTTTAAATTGAGAAATTATTTTCCTTTGACTAGTGACTTAATTTTTTTGGTAACCCAAACATTAAAAAATAAGGAAAAATATTTTTAAGAAAAATATTTTCCCCAAACAAATAGAGCCTAAAATCTAAAAGGAAATAGGTGAATTCATATGCAATGATTTAAGGACTCATATCTTGTAATTTATTTATTTATTATTTTTGTAATTTTTAAATTGAAACAGGAGAATTTTTATAAAATGTATCAAACTTTTTCGTATATATATATAGAGGTCTAGTTGGTTAATGATTCTATTTATTTTAGGATAATTTACAGTATATTGGCAAAATCTATTCAACGATGACTCATTGGTACGTAACATATCATGAAAATTTAATCCCTACCTTACTTTATTGGTTATGTGCATACATAACTTTCAATATTAAAGAAATTTTGTGTTAATAATATGTGCATACATAACATTCAAAATTAAAAACAATATATAGAAAAACATCAAAGTTCATTTATGGTATTTATTGAGGAAAATGTGCATAATAAGATTGAAGCCTCTTCTTTTTCAGGAAAATTGAAAACTGATACTCAAAGACCATTTTACTTAAAAAAATTTGACAAATTGCAAAAATATAATACTTGTTGAATGATGCCAATCACTCATAAGATATGCACATACGTTGCTCCCTAAAGGTGCACACACTGAGAAACTTTAACATGAAATTGTAAAGAAAACACATATACATACTACATGATTCAAAAACATGTATGATGTTTAAAACCAACCCAGAAGAAAGGCATGCACAAAATTATTAGATTAGGTACCAACATAGCGACTAAACAGGTAACCACTAACAGTATCACAAAAAAAAATATAAAGTCTAACAAATCACACTAATATAATTATGTTTAATTCATTATGGAAAATAAACAGAATACAAACTTGGCTAGTGTAGTTTTTGCTTCTTCAGGACTTGCATTTTTGCTTGTCACCTTGCACTTCTTACCCATCTAAAAAGGAGAAAGTGAGCATCAAATTTTAACTATAAACTTAACATTGAAAAAAGGATATTGAAACAGTCAAATCAATTAAAAGTCGTATCACCTCTACCTTATCAGCCAGCCGAACATCAGTTGTAGCATGTGGGGATTCCAAAAATTCCAATATTTTTTCAATGAGCTCTTCCTGAAAATATATCCCCAATAAGCAATATTATTTTTTACTAATTGAATGATTGAGCATCAAATTTTCTATAACCAACTTAAATCGAGGGAATAATTAAATATATGAAGATTAAGATATACATGAAACTCTGTAATTGTATTTAAAATCAATCTCTCTACTCTATTGTATCTACAATTAATGTCTTTATGGATGAACTCCAAGATATTAACACAAAAAATTTAAAATAAAATTTTAGGATAAGAAAAGATACAAATAATATAGGATTTCTTTTGTTAAAAAATGAGGTTTTTTTAAATATTTTTTTAAAGAAAGTTATAGATTTTAATAATTTTATAAGTAAGCTAGACGGTGAATGCTGAATAGATTTTAATTAATAGTTAAATATGAAAAATTCTAAAAATTCTTGTAATTCTATCATCTTTGCTGTCAATCTTCTCCTTCCTGTTAACAAATTTGGTGCCAATTGCGAAAGCCTACTCTGGTTAGAGTTTATTCCTAAAAAATAAAAATATTATATAAATCATGTTTTTGTCCAATCCTTATTTAGTTTTAGATGAATTGAGAATTTTGTTTAAGAAGACATTAAGATAGAATTGAGAATTTTGTACACTGCTCATAGCAAGTCTATTCTGCTACCATTCTTTCATGATGTTTCAGTACAGACTACTTGTCGGATTGTTTCTGCAGCCATGGTGGCAACTAATCAGCTGTTGTATGAGCTTACTTCATCAGCTGAGGGATGATCTATGTCAGTACATAGATACAACCATTCTTTGATATAGACATTTGCTTTGCTATGCTTATTCAAAATCACAGCAAAACAGAAATTGAGCAACGTTTTGTTTCCTTCTGCAAAGCAAGTATAGTTTCTTTCAAATACGTAAAATATTAGATCGGTGGCAGAGTTTGAAAGCAACTTGTAGTTTCCTTCTGATATGTAAAACAAAACTTAAAACTTTACCTTATCAGATCCTACGTCCAAAACAAATTTTTGAACATTCAATAACACGATTCATATAAAAATCTCACAAGAACAAGACCAAACACCTTATTGTAGCCGTTGAACACTGAACAGCTATCGAAAACACCCACCATGCACAAATACTGCTTCTCTCCCTAATCTGCTAAACATTTGTCATTTATGCTCAGTCAAAAGCTGCAATTTTGACATAAAGCAGTGCACTAAATCTGTGCATTCCCAAGATTTCTTGATTTTGTTCTCCCATTTTATAGGGGCAAACAAACAAGTTTATTTTTACAACAAAACAAAGAATTTTTAAATCAAACAAAACCTATAACTTGGATGAAGGTTTCTTTGCGCTCCGACCAGCTATGAACTCCTGCATTTTCTTAAACTGCTCTTTTGTCATTCCATTGTAATAGTCATGTGCCCTCTCCTGAAATACCATTTACAAATTGTCAGACTTCCAGCAATGAAACTAAGGGCATCAATCAAACAAAACATTCAATTCAACAGAGTTAAAACTACAACTTCTAAACTTTGGATAACCATAAATCATAAAGTAAAACGCTCAATACTCCCGCAATCCAACATAAAAGGCAGGCCACTCATATATAGGATCACCAAGAGAAGAAATCGTTCAAAATAAGCAAGCAACAAGAAACATCATCTCTGTTGGTTCAGATATACTACTGTTATGCAAAAATGCTAAATAAATAAATTTAATACCTTCTCTAAAGAAAGAGCATGGCCCAGGTCCAGTTTCAAGCCATCATTTATGATAGACTTGTATCTCAAAACCAAATCTTGATTATTTTTTATTATAGCCTCTGCAATCTCTTCAGCTTTCTTCAACAACTGACTCTCTTCAATAACATAGTTGACCAACCCCCACTTCTCAGCCTGCTCTGCAGTTATTGGCATGGCCGTTAGTGATGCTTCACGAGCCCTGCCAGCTCCAATTATCCGGGGAAGCTTCTGTGAAAGACCCCATGAAGGAAATATACCAAACCTGTACTCCAACATCATTTTTCTTGATTAAAATCTAAAAAAAATTGACCAAAGTGATAATCTTGCTACAATTAACATTTAAAATCCAGCAATTCAACCTCAAATTCAATCAAATTCTGCTAAAAGACACTAACTTTGCAGCTAAAAATCAATCACATAACACAAACCTAGCATGAGTATCCATAAATTTTGCACTTTTAGCAGCTACCAAGATATCACAAGCAAGCGCAATTTCAAACCCCGCAGTAACAGCAAACCCATTAATAGCACCAATAATAGGCTTCTTACAAAGCTCCATTTGTGCAACCGGGTCTGACTCCACATCCGTCACATCCCCTTTAAAAACAGTCTCAGCAGATGTAAGGTCCACACCCGAACAGAACGCCCGACCCGACCCTGATAATATAATGACCTGCACCGAATCATCATGAGCCAGTGCCTTGATCTCCTGAGCCAAACGAGCCATCATGGACCTTGTCAACGAGTTGAGCGATTTCGGACGGTTGATTGTAATTGTTGCGACGCCGTTTTGGCCACGAGAGACGAGGATCAGGCTTTCCGGTCCGGGTTGAGCCATTATTCGGATTTTTTTCTATTCAACGGAAGGAATGAATAGTTTGTGATTACACGGATTCTCTGCGTTTATTTAACGGTGACGTTAGATTGGCACTATGTATTGGGATGCGTTCTTCTTGTTTTTTTTGCCTTATCGGTGACGTTATATTTGGCGGCGGTGACAGTAAGTATTGGTTTTGTTTGGGCTGGGCTACCGGCTGCGCTTTAGGATGAGTTAAAGAAGACAATATTGTCTTTTAGCGACGAAATTTTTTTACTCACTAATAGTAAGTAGCACCATTTTCTGCTGCTGCTGCCATTTGACAGTGATTAACACCTTCTCTAATTATATTAAAATGGGAGAAATTTTTTTTTTGTTTTTTTTAAATTTTGTTGCGTGACGTAACATGATACACATATCATTATTATTTTTTTTATACAAAGCTAATTGTTTACTGCTTAAACTAATTGGTTTTGATTGAAAATTTCTAGTACCTGGCATCACGTTTGAAATAAAATGTGTATCTATCATACTAAATTTCAATGTTATTGACTTTAAAATTAAATTATAGGGTCCATTAAAAAATAAATTATAGGCATTGTTTTTAGCAAAAAAAAAAAAAAAACATTATTGGCATTGTTGGCAGGAATTAGGCAATAAGTTTCTAAAATAGCAAGGGATAACAATATGCCTTTCTGAATGTTGACAGGAATTTGCAGTTCCTGAAATGAGATATCATATTCCCATTTTAGCTTGATGCTATCCTACTATCAATATCATTACCTAATTAATTAACTGCAGGATTTTGACAGGCTCTGCTCCCTTAAAATTTATGGATCAAATTGCAGAGAGTTGACGAATGTTCATAGGTGAAATGTCATCCAAATCACCATCCATCAGTCGCTTAGCAATGATCATATTAGCTGCCTCTGAAGGATGGTATGGATCCCAGAAGAGATACTTGGATCTGTCTGAACATAATTTAGATGATGGACCACATGGTATTAGACCTCCGAATCTCCCTGCTACATAACAACATGATGAATTTACATTCTCAAGACCTGTCAAACATGAAAATGCTTATCCTTGTCAGAATTCATCGCGATTTTCAAGACCGGAACTCGACTTCAGGATGGTCACAAATTAAAAAAAAAAAAAAAAAAGAATACCATATGATCTGTAGTTCTGTATCATGTCATTTACAATGCGATAAACATCTGCATAAATGATAGTTGATCCATTCAGGCTTATGCGAAGCTGTTCGATAAGGCTTTTCAGTTCTGCATTGTATAGCTGAACCATCTGATTGATAAAACTCACACAGTTATCTCCTGAAGATGGATTTGCATCTCTCTCATATGGTATGCAGCCAACAGGACCTACATTGACCACAACAATTTTTCTAGCACCTAAATTGTACAGTTTCTGTAGAGAGTTTGTGTATCAGAGTCTGCTTATATATAGCAACTGAACTAGAGTAATTAAGGTAAATTAAAGAGAATGCATACCGTAAGTTGTAGTCTGAATCTTGCAATCATGATGTTCACAAACGCTCGTGGAGTTATTAGCTTTTGCTCAGGGATAGAGACGACTGGTGTAAAGTAGTTAACAATGAAATCATTCGAACCCATTGTGACCGAGAAGAGTGCTCTCCGAAACAGATTCAAAGCTTCAGGCTCACCGATACTTGACATTATCTCTTGCCCAGTCCTTTCGAAGTTATCAAGTTGCGTATCCATATTGATTCTACCACCCTACTCATAAAAAAGTCATCTATGATTAATACAAAAGAAGACATAAACAGATGAAGCAACAGCTCTCTCTCGGAACTTACAAAAACCTTGCCCGTTTGATCAAGAATCCCACCTCCACCGGACGCATAATTGACACCTCTCAGAATCACAGGTCCTACTGTTGTGGGAGCCAAGTAAGGAGGAGTGAAATCTTTGAAACCTAATTCCTGACCTGCAAATGCAGTACATAAACATCTTTTATGTAAATGCAAGCTATATGGGGTAGTGGGTACTAGTATGAAGCAAAAAGAAACGAAAACAAAAGGAGTTGCCTAGTATATCAACAATGGTTCTGCCATTGGTGAATCGTCCAGTTGGACTTCCGAAATCAATCCCATTGGGTAGATGGTCAGCCTTTGAGAGAGACACTAAGTAGTTGTTGTTTCCGACATCAACTAAGGAGTCACCGAAGACAAAATTGGCAGAAATATTGATGGCAGTGCATATTTCGGACAGAAAAAAAATCATCAATACTTGACGCACAACAATTCCAATGACTCTTCTTCTGCTTGAGACGATACCCATTTCATACCAAAAAAAACAAACAAACAAACAAAATCAAATAAAATATGTTTGCAGGTCAATATCCAAGAGCAGAAGGAGATGTGCAGTATACTTAAATTTTGAAAGCAACAAAACAAATCAAAATTACATTCTGGAATCTTACAGGTCTTTAAATGCTTGATCGGATCCAAATTGGTTATTCAATTATTTTTTTCTTTTGCTGCACTAAAATTAATGCAAATTCGGATCCGACAGTATACAACTACCAACACCCTTAACAATAAATAGGAAAGAGGAATTCGAACATATGTATATTTATATTTTATGATAAAGAGTGTCCAGAACTTATACAGCATTAACTCATCCGTTGCGAACGCAAGTACTCATGTCATAAAGTTTGAGATACAACAAGGTCCTTTTCTTGTAGTTACCTGAACTCGAATACATTGATTTGGCCTACAAACATATAAAAAAATTGCTGATGCAATATCAGAGTAAATGCATAACAAAACGTGAAGGGCAGGCAGCAGAAGAGTATGGGTGAACCTGACGCTATTTTTATTGACCAAACCAAACTTATGTCAAAATAAAAGTGTGCATTAAATTGAATGCACGCCCCTCTGCCAAAGATGGAAAAAATTTATTAGAAACCAAAGCATATAGCGATTATAAAATTGACCCATACTTTACCTCTTAATGTATACAATCGAGCATTTATTTTTTTGCAAGTGCTATGTTGTTCAAATTTCAACCACACCCATGTTTTTTTAGCATATTGTAGTGGTTAGTTAGATTGTTTAGTTGGCCTACAAACCATCATATAAATTAGATGAAGCACCACCCATAATATTAAAAGAGGCTTGGTCCAACCTCCTTATATTAAATCACTATCATAGACAAGCAAGAAACTGTATCAAACTTTTTCTCTGCAATTCTACAAGAACCTCTGACAGGGGAATGATCATTGTGGCATCCTGTAATGTGGTAGCGAAACATCAGAATTTGCAAGTTACTTGCACATGGAGGGGAATTAGATAGCCCTGTAAATAACATATATGGACATAAATTTTAGCTAAGTATAAGCATAATTAATGTACGCAGAAAAGCAAAACCACAGGAACCTTAAAACTCATCGTTCTTTTAGAAATTTCAATCTTGGTCAAACAAATGAGGCAAGAAAATCAATCCCAACAGTTGACACTGGATATGAACTCACCTGGTCGTTTTTTTTTCTTACCTGTTGTCTTGTTTCCATCATCACCATTACAATTAGTAAATTGATGGATGGAAACTAGACTTAAAAATAGTAGGATAAGTTTGGCTCATGCTAAATTTGATCTTGAAATTTCTAGTTTGAAGAGGACTTTAATATCAGCATTAGTGAAGCAAAGCTCATTGGTAATAATAAAAATAAAATAAAATAAAACAAAAAAAAACTCATTCTTGTTTTAACTGCTATCGGTCAGCTGAGATCACTTGTCAGCTGATTTCAATAATTGAGGTGAATTAACACTAGTGCCCACTTAAGGGCGGACCACAAGAGGTCAGCTGTCCCATGAGTAGCCCAAGTGGTAAAAGGTGTGGACATCCATTGTAGAAATAAAAAAATCACAAGAGGTTAGAGAGGGAGAGGGGGATTTGAATTCTCGACCTGCCACTCCGGCAGGCTTTCGTATTCATCATTTGATATATATGTTAAACTAACTTAAAATCTAGAACCATATATAATTAAAGTTTTATGGATAAATAAAATATAGATGCAGGTTAAGGAAAATTTTAATAATTTATAATTAAAATGGTTTTTATGGATTTCAGGTCGGGTAATAAGCAGCAAGTCCACAAAATCAGCGGGTCGGATGAAGTGAGGGGTAATATAGTCTATTAACATAAACCAGCGGTGGAATGAATGTGAAGTGGAGGTGGTAATAAGCAAAAGGAGAGAGAAAGAGGAAATTAGGGTTTTAGAAGGAGAGAAAATGGAGGTAGCAGATGAAGGAGGAATCGAGAGAGTTGTTGATTCTAAAGACTTGCAGCAACAAAGCAAAGCTCTCGATAAGCTCACTGACCGTGTCGAAGATCGCCAGCTCGATTCCACTCGCGTTCAAGAGGCAGGTTCCTTTTCTTTTTTATTGTTTTTCTATTGTTTTTAAATGAGAATTTAAGGAATTGATTTTGAATGATAGGCTATGGCATCAATTGCTGCCTCTGCACAAGCCGATTGGAATGCTATGAGATTAAGGTACAAATTTCCTTCTTTTTTTGTTTCTTAATTTCTTTTGCTAGTTGCTTTTGTTGTAATATTGATTCTTAATTGTTCGATGCAATAATAAAAAGATTATTTTATGTGAAATGCTTAATCATGTAAACAAGAATTTTTTATCCCACCTACAATAATTTGAGGGACATAAGCCCTTGAAAGTGTGTCAGTTTTCAATACTTAGTTGCATTGCATTTACAGAGCAATTCTTTTCGCAAATGGCGCGGTAGAGGATATATTTACAGGTGACAATGGCGTCAAGTTGACTTGAGCTTCTTACTTAAAGTGCAAATACACACCCACGCACACTCACACAATGTCTAACTGTTTAGTATTGCAGCCTTGTTTAATATAACCTGTAAACTTAGACCTGCATTTGTTTTGTTCAATCTTGATTGTGTTATTGATGATTTCTTGGAACATCACATAATTTTATGTTCTTGATGTGATTTTCTAAAGTGGGTTAGTTGTAGGACTATTGATTATGTTACAATTGCAGCATGAACATTTGTTGTGCAGATGTTTGTTACACTTTTGTTTAACTGTTCCCTGTTGTGCATCTGCATATTCTTAACGCGAATGTTGTTTTTCACAGGGAGAAAGAACTGGCTGCTGTTAAGATCAATGCTGCTGATGTTGACATAATTGCGAATGAACTAGAGGTTACTTTTCTACTACTTTTTAGTGCATGGGAAATCTCAATATTCATCCATTGCCTCCTAATGACATTTTCCTTCTAATGAAACAGCTGGACAAGAAAGTGGCAGAGAGAACCTTACGGGAGCACAAAGGTGACGCTGTTGCTGCGATTCAAAATCTTCTTCGCTAAAAAAACTATTGAGATAAAATAACGTTGTGTTAGAAATTTTGTTGAGAATGATCTGCATGGAACTTTTGGAATGTGGACATGAAAGATCAATTTTTATCAATACAAATTATTGTATCTACCCGCCAATTGAAGATGCTTTCTTTCTTTAGTACTTAAAAACAAGCCATACATTCTATCCATGTAGATGGTGGCTGATATAGAGTACTGTGGTGATTTGATGGTTTGTATCTCCCCCTCTAGATTTGTTGTTGCACTGGTACACTTTGTAAATTCCATTAGAGAAAATGGCAAAGACAAGAAGGCTAAACTTTGCAGAGGATGTATGGAAAATGTTGGCAGTTTCAATTTTTTTGTGTGCTTGTGTGGTGTGGATACTCAGATGTCTGCCTTTTCAAGGCCCAAGAAAGCCTCGTTCCTGTATATGGATGGTTTGGGGGATTTGGTTTGCTTATCTAAATTCGTAATCTCTTTCTTCATTGGATGTTCTTCAAGATTTCATGGGAGCATCAAAGATCCAAGAGCTCCACTGTTTCAGCCTAGGAAATTGGAGTTCAAATCACACTTTCCCCTCCCTTAATAATAATAACTAGGAAATTAAGTAGCATTTATTATTTACCTAAGTCTTGTTTTATTTTATTTTCCATTTATTTTTATTAATGGAGGTCTAGGGTAAATTACCCCAATGGTCATTTAACTTTGACATTCGTTTCAAATTGGTTCCTTAATTTTGATTTTTATCTTTTCAGTTATTTAATTTTTATTTCTGTTTCAAATTGGTACATTCACTATATTTTAAGTCCTTCAAATTTTACACATAAATTCTTTAATACTCAAGACATTTAATTTTTCAATTTAATTCAAAATTCAAAGAATTTAGAAATTCGCTTTCTCTTAAACTCTAATACCACTCATATACTTCGTTAACTACAAATAATATAATTTTTTCTTTTTAATTTTGAAAATTTTTATTTTTTCTTTTTTGAAACAAAATATTTTTGATGATCCAATTTTATTTTTTTTGATAAAATTTAGAAATAATTTTTTTCTTTCTTCTAAAATTAGACCGAAATTAGATATACACACACACACATACATACATACATATATTATTTTATTAACAATAATTTTTGATAATTTTTTTATTACTTATTGTTAATATTTTGGAATTCATTATATGCAATATTTATATTTCAAACTCTACTTTCATTAAAAAAAATTACAATTATTTCTACTTTTTATTTCTCAAATATATTTT
>CATIWO010087522.1:0-10347 GCA_949673435.1 Macaranga tanarius | reverse complement strand
AAGAATGAAAGGTTTTAATTTGTACAGGTTTCAATTGTATCAGTAAGTGTTTGTATATAACCTTTAAAGCTCATTAAGTGTATTAAGAATTTAATAACTATGGTTACTGTAGATAATTGTATATTAGTGGTTAATTAGAGGATAAGGTGTGACAATGTGACTCTGTACAAGTAACTATTTGCAAATTATATGGTAATCCATTCATCTGAAGATAGGAAAATTCCTTTATAGTGGGATCAACAATGATATCTTCTCCAATTTTAATGAGTAGCTTGCCATTTTTCCGTAATACCAATGGCCTTAATTAGAATTAGAAGTCTTTCCAGATCTTTTATTTCTATGAGGGTTAATTGTATCAAAGGTTACCAAACTTTATATGTAATTACAAAATGGTAACAAAACCTTAATTTATAACTTTTTGGTTATCAAAGTTTTATTTTAGTTTTACGAGTGGTTACTTTTAAAATTTTTATCATTAAATTTTGATAAATAATCATTTTAGTCCAGTTTTGAAGATATTTTACAAATAAGTCCATATTTTCTATATATTTATAGAAAATAAGAAAATATTTGGAATTTATCTTGATAGGTAAAATTTTTGCTCCTGATTTAAGCACAAATCTTGCTCTTAAACTTTATTTGTTACATTGGTCTAATAATAATAGTTTAAGAAGTTTTAGATGAGAATCATTTGAAGTTGGTCGTGAAGTATTTAATACTCATTTTGAATATCATAACTAATATTATAATTGTATTGAATATACTAGAAAATTACATGTTATTAATTTAATTATTAAGTATATAGATTGTATTCTTAGCACTAATCAAGAATTAAAAGATCCTTAATCAATAAATAAAAATCCCTACATAGCTCTTTATTTCCACCTCAGTAAGAGTAGTCTCACTTGAATGGTATTCGATCCGTGGAAAAGGTAAGATTTTGCTTGAATTGAAATCAGTAGACTAAGTTGAAAAATTTTAAAATTTATGGATTAAAAATTTTTATTGCAAAATTTGAAAGACTAAAAATCTGTCGAATGTACCAATTTGAAACAAAAATCAAAGTTAAGAAACTGAAAAGATACAAATCAAAGAAATAGAACTATTTTGAAATCAAATGTAAAGTTTAGGTACTATTGGTAAAAATTACCCATTTGTATGATGTTATGCCAAGACTCGGGTTAATTATCTGGTTAGTCACCAAACTATAGTTGTTTTTTCAAAATTATTATAAAACTTCAATTTATGACTTTTTGGTTACCAAAGTTTTATTTTAATTTCATGTGTAGTTCTTCTTAAAATTTTTGAACCTTGAATTTTATTAAATAATAATTTTAGTCCAAATTTAAAGATATTTTACAAATAAGTCCATATGTTCTATACATTTATAGAACATAATGAAATATTTGAAATTTATCACCTTTTTTTTATAACATCTTACGTATGATTCACTAGTATGTCTACTTCAATGACTAAGACTTGTCTCTTTTATATTGAATCACCAAGTATTTCTTTAGTATGGAATTGTTGAAGGAGTTGGTTCACTTCATTTTACACATTATTCAATGAAGTCAATCCTGATGCATTATTAGAAGTTGAACTTTATGTTCTATTTTTTATTAAGCTTTTGTGCTTAAATTATGAGTGAAAGAATCACTTCTTAAGATAAATTTCAAATATTTCGTTATTTTCTATAAATGTATAAAAAAATATGAATTTATTTGTAAAATATCTTCAAATTGGGACTAAAATGATTATTTAGCACAATTCAATGGTCAAATATTTTAAGAAAAACCACGCATGAAACTAAAATAAAACTTTAGTAACCAAAAAGTCATAAATTGAAATTTTGTGACAAATTTGAAATTACACATAAAATTTAGTAACCATTGGAACAATTTACCGCTAATTAAGACTCTGTAATACCAACTTCAAACAGTACCCATATGTCAAGTGAGTTTATTGTCCCTCCTTCACAATAAATGGCATTGATCATAGCAATATGCTCATCCAATAGACAATATGTCCTACTATTATATCTACCAATTATGCTAGCATCCGGCAGACAAATTGTTGTAAAAACCTCAAAGTTGGAGTCAAATGAGAGAATTGTTTCACCATCAACTTCATGTGCAGGCCAAGAGTATGTGCCATTTGTGTACATTTGAGTTTTATAATCAATTAGCTAGTATAACTGGCAAAGCAAAATCGTCAACTTTTCTTCATGAATCACCCCTTAAGCTATAGACCTCAACAATGTGTTGCAGTTGGGGATCATCCCAATAGTCATAATCAATTACAAAAATCCTAATGACCTTGTAAGAATCCATTTTAGAATCAAAGAAGAAACAATTTCCAATTTCGTGATACATCCTGTACCCAGAAGCATCAAGGAAACTAGGAATATGGGACTCTAGCAAAATCTTGATTTCAGTGGTTGCTGGATTCCATAAAATAATATGGTATCTGTTATCATCTTGCAAACATTATTATACCATTACAATAACTTAGTACGTTAATGTCTGCTTCATTGATGGACCCATTAAAATATGCTATTCCCAAATCAAAAGTTCAAAACCTTCAACACATGGTAAACTCTGGGTTGGAGATATGTCAAGAGTGTCATAAGAAAGTATAGAGAACACATCATCTTTGGTAATGGAATCGTGACATTTGAAAGTTACATAGCTATCGTTATGAACAAGATATAGTATCATACCTTATCATCTGATTAACTACTAATACTCAATTTTATTCTGTAATACTATTTATTAATTTCTTAATACACATAATGAGCTTTCAAGGTTATAATGCATACACTTAACATAATATCTAAACCTGTACAAATTTGAACCTTAGTTTATATATTGAACATCTTTACAAATGGAATCACCTCAAATTAATTAACGAAGTAACATCACTTGGATCATATCATGCTCATAATTACTTATGCCACTCATTATTGATTTATCATATACATCCACATTTTATATAAATTCTAGATGGCAAGATAATTTCTTAATAACAATACTAAGCATCATAATATATCAAGCACTAAGGTGCTAACCATCCATCATAACATAATCTGTACATCAACAGGATAAATACAATATGAGTACTAGATGCTTAAATAATTAATACAAAAGTCTCTAATATCAATTGCCCTAGCATCTATCTCTCAGCAAACTCTGATCTCTGTCCGGCATAAGATGGTGGTGGTGATGGTGATAATAATAGCAGTACATATCCAGGCCCAAATCCCTCAACAAAAACAACTAGCACACTGGCTCAAAGATAGCTCTAGTGACACGCACAGGAGGGTGTGGAAATGGTTGAAAGCAAAAAGCCAAAAATGATGCATCCATAAAACTGCATCACACTCAAATGATGGTGACTTGGACATCCAGCGAGGTAGCATAATAAATGCAGAAAATAGAACAGACACTGTCCTCATGCTCCTCTCGCACGGATGAGACTCGTGCATCAGCTCCTATAGGCAGGACGGTAACCTTAAATACTAACTCTGCATCTGAATCATGGCATATAATATACCACACTAATGTATCCGCTGGGATGACCTCATAAAATATGGTAGTCCACTGCACAGCCATACTGATATGTTAGATGCTAATTTAGCTGTGAAAAATATTTTAAAAACAGTGGTGAGTAATTCCGAAAGAAATTACCCATGTGAGCAGCTAGTGTATCTTTTAATTAAAATCATTATCCAAAACATGCTTATTCTCAAAACACATAAATCATTTAAAAACTGATAAACAATTACAAACGTGCGACATCATCGAAATGATATTTCCCATAATAAAATTTCTTTCCATAAAAGCATTTGGCAAAAGATCCCCATTAATGAGAAGTAATTAAATAATTTCAATAATAATACAATTCCAAATATAATCGAGAATATAAAATTCCTTTTCCGAAATAAAGCTCAAAGCATTTTAAATCATCAAAATAAATCCTTAACTTCTCTTAAAGGTTTATCAATAACAACTCCCAACAATTGGGGTCTAAAAACTCACTTTTACCAAAATACCAAGAATCCACAAAGTCCCCAAAAGTCCACAACTCAAAGGTTAACAGGCTTTATTCCACAATTATAACTAATATAAATAAAATCTCATAAATTATTGGTTACCACAATCAGATTGTATACTTTGGTTTGTTATGAATTTCCCATATCAGTTGCAATTAGAGTTGAGAGTTTTAATCATTTTCATACTCAGTATGATTGTTATACATATTATTCACAATCGATAATTCATATCATTATCTCATAATAGATAATTCTCAACTCTTCCCAAAAGGAACAGCAATATACAACATCTCTCTCTCACACATCATCTCAACTTTCTTTCCATGGCTTACACGAGCCAAATCACATATTCATTTTTAGTATCATTGTATGCATACATATAAACTACAAGAATTCACCCAAAAGGCACCTCTGAATCCCTGGGCTGTTCCAAAGACAGTTATCAATCGAGTGGCCAACTCCCCTTTTCCAACTCATCCTATATATATATACATATATATACTCATATATATACATTCTCATTCTCAATTATTTAAGTATTAGTCACTGTAAAGCTTATGTATTATTCACGTTCTTTGTAAAGGCAAAACTCTGCCAGTTTGGTGTTCTTTATCACTTATTCACAATAATTTAGTCTCTTTGTCTGAGACTCCACAATACATGGTATTTAAGCATCGTTTGGTTATTTAATATAGACTTATCAACAATTATCAAAAATTGTCAAATCTTAAAAATTGATCTCATTTTCTAACATTTCAAATGTTCTGGAATATTATTATATTGTTTGGTTTATGGTTATACTTCAATTGAACTAAAAATACATGAATTCGGGTGCGGTTCAAGGTGCAGAGGCGCGGACTCTGCGTAAGGGCGCCGACTTCGCATGCAGAGGCACCGACCACGCGTGCAGAGGTGCCGACCTTGCGTTGCGGAAGCATTGTCGTCCCATCTTCTCGTGGTGAAGGAGCCGGCTACAACACAGAGGCACCGCCCTCCAGACACGCAGGCGCCTCCTCAACAAAGAGGCACCGCCCTCGCGCCGTCTGGTTCGACAGCAGCAGCAGATTTCCAATAAAAATCTCAGTTTTCACAAAATTAATCATACTAGAAGTTCATATAACAATTATAAGCTAAAGGTAAACTCATATACAACCCAAAAGCATCAAGATCAAGTCTAGATCTACAATTAAAGACTTCAATTTACCCATAAATAGAATCAAAGCTTAAAAGAAACAAAAACACATAGACTTTCAATAAAAATCACCACTCACAACTTTCTACAGCAGAATTTGTGCTCTTTTTTATGATTCCGAATTCCTCAAGCTTCAGACCACTTCTTTCTCTCCTTCTCCTTCACTTTCTCTTCTTCTGCCATACCCATCTTTTTCTTCCTTTTTCTTCTTCTTCTACCATACCTTCTCCTATAGAGAGCTAACAACTCTCCTTCTTCTTCTCATCTTTGATCCTTCTTCTTTCCTTTCTTTCCTTCCTAATTCATTTACTTTCATTTGTTACATCTTAATCCTTGCTTTCTTTCCAATTTTATCCTTCAAACTCTATATACCATTTAATTCCAACTTTAATATCTTATATCATTCTTATTAATTCTCACCACAATAATATATTAACTCTTAAAAACTTAAATTAAATACCACATGATCAACTTCTATTTAATATCAACTTAATACAAGATAATCAATTTCTTAATCATCCATTCAAAATAATAGCAATTAACTCCAATTAATATTTATTTAATATAAATAAATATTTCTTAATTATCATTACTTCAAAATAATCTGGTTCAAGGACACGGATGTTACATATAGCTATCTACTTGAGCAAGATATTAAACAAGAGTTATATTTGTGTGTGTGTGTGTGTTTATATATATACTTATATATTGAGATTAAGCAAGAGTTATATTAGTACGTATGTATAGATTATAAATAATTCATAGACTCAAAAACATAGCTGAGAAAAATTTTAACAATTACTTTATTTGTCAGAGGATAAATGCATAAATGGTATTTGAACCTTTTCGCTTTTATTATTTTAGTGCATGAATTATTTTTTTTTTTTACAATTAAGTGGCTAAATCGGTAAATAATTTCTAAATAGTAATTTTTTTAGTAGATTTTACAGATTAAAGTATTTATATGTCTTATTTTATATAGTAAATTGACTCACATATATTTATTTTATATTAAACTTTATTTTTTTATTCTAATTATTTTTAAAAAAATTATTAGAAATAAAAATTTTTTATTTATCAAACTACACTAGAAAAATTAAATATTATTTTCTTTTTTCTTATTTTATTAATTATAGTATTTGAATTTAATTTTTTATTCATGATTTTAGTCAAATCAAATTTTCATTCATTAAAAAATATTTTTATTTTTTATTTTTTTCATTTTCTATTTTCAATTATAATAAATAAAATTTTGTTTGTATTTAATTTTAGTTAAATTGTATTTTTTTTCACTCTTTTAGATAAATTTACAAATAAATTTAATATTTTTATTTTAGTTTATATTCAATAATAATAGTTCAATTTTTTATTTTATTTTAACTATATTCAACATATATTTTTTTAAAAATTTAATATATATGCGTGAAAAATAAATTGAAAAAATAAGAAAATAAAATCTAATATAAAAAGGGTATTTAAGATGGTATTTGACATAACTGTTAGAGGGGAGCTGATAGTTGTTTAGTTTCCAACAGCTATATAAAATAATATTTGATTAGTATTTTTAAATAGTAGTTGATAGCTATTGGGACACATATTAGCTATTTAGCTCTTATTCATATCAACTCCAATTTGTAGCTTTTCATGAACAGATCTATTTAATTCAAATGCAATTATGTAATTATCCTTATTTATTTAAATATAATTACTTAAATATTCATGTCTATTAATTAAATTAATGGCTATATTTTTATATGTGAATTTTTTCCCTCCATACTTTTTTAATTAATTTTTTTATTTATTCCATATTTCTTAATTACTTTTTTGAACATTTTTTAAATATACAAATTTTATATATTTATTTTTGCATAAATATTTATATATTTTTTATATGAATATTTTAAAAAATTACTAAAAATATATTATTATATAGTTTTATTGTATTTAATTATATTATTTTTAATATTTAAAATTATAAATATAAAATATTTTTCAAAATTAATATATATAATTGAATACAACCGAACACATAAATTATTAAATAATAATGAATGTAAAATTTGAAAATTCTAAAATAGTCATTAAACATATAAACAATAATAGCTGCAAATAGTTTTACCAAACATTTAATATTAATCAGCTACCAGTTAATTGCTATCACCAACAGCTATCAACTATCAGTAACAGTTTAGCCAAATAGACTCTAAGTCAAATTACTAGTTAAAATAGGATACACAAACACCTTAATCTATAAAACTTGCTGGAGTCATTATTTTAGAAATTTTTTGCAGGTTCAGATGCCTAGATGTAAAAAATAAATAAATAAATAAAATAAAAAATAAACATCACAAAAGTAAAAAGCAACAAAATTAAGACACTATTTATACATTTATCCCCATATTAAAAAAAATTATGATCTATGTCTTTTTTTTTTTTTTTGGAAAAATAATTTATTATCATTGAAAATCTATTATCGTGTGAAAAATAGTGATGTGAATGGATTTTTTCCAATTTATATTCTAATTCTAATTTCTAACTTGGACTTTTTTATGGATTTTTTCCAATCTATATTCTAATTCTAATTTCTATGTTGGACTTTTTATTTTTTATTTTTTATTTTTTTTTGCAATATCTAGGAGTCAATTGGAAACTATTTGGGTGGAAATTTTGAGCACAGAATCATTTTTTTTTTTTAACAATAGAGTAACTTTTCAATAATTATCTTTTTTCTCTTTAACTTGCTGCCTATGAAAGTAATATAAGTTTTAACAAAAATATAAATTTAAATGGCATGAAGTAAATAATTATTTAGTAGAGAGTAAAATCTGAACCCTTACTTATAAAATTAATAGTTAAAACTGTAAAAAATAAGATATCATTAATTTTATTTAAAATATGAGAGGTTCGTAATTCTTTTACTTTTTCGTCTAGGTAATGGTATGTATGATAAAAAAAAAAAATTAAAACAAAAAATAAAGTAAAATAAAGAAATTTAAAGCATTTAGGTAGTGGAGGTGGGTTTTATTTTCAACGATACCTCATTCAACCAAAAATGTATTAGCTTATGTATATCATTAGCTTTGAGCTCTTAATTTCTGGTACTGCATATATATATTTTCCATGTTATTTTCTATGTATAATTCAGGTTGCATGGACTTATATTGAGTCATTGTATGCCAATTGATGGGTTAGACTGGAATAAAGAAGATGAAAGACCTTAGATCTACGAATGTGAAAATACTATGTACATCTATTAGAACGAAAATAATATATCTTTGTGTATGTGTTACAATTCGGAACCTTTTTTTTTTTTTTTTTTGACTTGGGGAGATGGAAAAATAAGGGTTGAATATTTGACATGTTATATACTTCGTTATTTGGCACATATAAAAAGTCAACATTTAATTTATGTAACTACTTTTTTTTATTTAAGAGTACATTATTTTTTACTAATCAGATTCCACTCTTAAAACAACATTTTAAAAAATTTAAAAATTATTTAAATGTTATATATAGAGTTACTTTTTGAAATCACTTAAAAAGATAATGTATCAAATATTTTACTGTTTAAAAAAAAAAATTTTTTTTATATGCATAAATTATTCTGAAAACAAAATTTTTCACCTATTACAAATATATTGCACTTAAAAATTGAATGTGCCGTACATAACATAAACATAAAATAAACATGTCATATTTCGATTAACTATATATATATATATATATATGTATATGTATATATAATCAAAAAATATATAAACACATTAAATCGTTGGATGTAAATTCTTTTAGCATAATCTCTCCTTGAAAAGCTATTCTATTACAAGAAGTCATATTATATGGGAACATTTCTTAGATCCTTAGGACCTTAGCCAATTGTGCAAGTCAAGGGTACTTGCCACTTTATGTGAAGGGGCAATTTTCCACAATTAAAGAGAGCACAAAATATCACTTGAGTTGGAAATGCAAAGTCAATTTCTTGACTTTTGAAAAAAAAAATGGAAAAAATGATACAAAATCACAATCCATAACCCCACCAAATATAGTTACATTTGAGAGTGCTATAAAAATTTGATAAGACTTGGAGCCTAAGAGCACATCTCCTCAACTTTGCATTTCAAAACTCACATTGATAGAAGACATGGACAAAAAACTCTACGTGCACCCTTTTCTGCTCCTATCTTTTGTTGTATTGCTTGCCAAATTTCCCACAATTCTTTCTTTGACAAATGAGACAGACAGGCAAGCTTTGCTTGCCATCAGAAATCAAATAAGCAGTGATCCTTCACAATTCTTTAACTCATGGAATGCTTCTTTTCATTTTTGTAAATGGCAGGGAGTTACTTGCAGTCTCAAGCATCAAAGAGTGACAGCTTTAAATCTGCCTTCACTAAAGCTTGTGGGATCATTGTCTCCTTATATAGGTAATCTTACCTTTCTTAGGGAGATTGAAGTTGGAGATAACTTCTTTAATGGTATCGTGCCACAAGAAATTGGTCGCCTGCTTCACCTCCGGTTTCTTAGTCTTTCCATTAATTCTTTCGAAGGCGATTTTCCGACCAACGTAACACACTGTTCCAAACTTGAAGTTATCACCTTCTTATCAAACAATCTTGTCGGGAAGCTTCCAGCAATGCTCAGTTCTTTAACTAAGCTTACTGTATTAAACCTTTCAAAAAATCGTTTCTCTCCGGGAACTATACCACCTTCATTCGGAAACCTTTCCTTTCTTGACGAGCTCTCTCTGGCATATAATAATGTTGAAGGAAGCATTCCTGTCGAGCTCGGACGTCTCTTCAAACTCACGTTCCTACAATTGACCGGTAACAATTTGGTTGGTCAACTTCCTGTTTCTCTTTACAACATATCTTCCATCAACTTTTTCTCTGTTAGTTCCAACTTATTACAAGGACAGCTTCCACCTGATCTGGGTCTGACACTTCCAAATCTCGAAGAAATTTACGTTGGAGGGAACCAACTCTCTGGACCTGTTCCGACTTCTCTGGCTAATGCTTCGAAACTTAGATTCATTGGTATTAGCAACAATGCTTTCACAGGTCCTGTGCCATTGAATTTGGGAAGCCTCCAAAACTTAGAGTACTTA
>CATIWO010087481.1:0-10266 GCA_949673435.1 Macaranga tanarius | reverse complement strand
TTTAAAACTATATAGTTTTGTCCAATTATATAGTTTTAAGTTATGTTTAATCATTTAAATTATATTTATTTAATAATAAATAATTATTATTGTTGATATATAATTTTTATAATAGAAATCAATAATTTTATTATATATATAAAATTTTTACTAAAATACTAACGTTAATTGTATTATATAATATTTATTTAAAGTTGTACTTAATATTAACACTACTTTACATCAAATTGATATAATCATATATCATAATTAGGTTAAATGAATCTTAATTAATCTTATAATTGGACTTAATAAAAAAATCAATTTATACCAATTAGGTTAAATGAGTTATATAATAAGATTATATGCAAAATTCTGTAGTTTTTAGATTAAACTATATAGGTTTGAAATTATTTATAACTTAGTATTTAATTAATACTTAGTATTATATGTTAATACAAGTATTAGTTTACAAAAATTTATTAAGTATTTTAGCTATAATTGATACTCAATAATTAGTCATTTTATGGTAATCTTAGTAGTTAATGGACACTTACTATTTTTTATTTATTATTCTTAAACTTAATTATTTTATGTTATACATGAAACTATGTAGTTTTAATATGAAACTATGTAGTTTTAATATGAAACTACGTAGTTTTACAATAATATTAGTTAACATTAAAGTATAGTTTGTAATTTAAGTTTTTTTATCTACTTAATATTAGATTACTAGTACACAATATATAATTAAAATAATTTATAGTTGTTATTAATATTAATGTAAATGTATACATATATATTTAAACTTAATAGTAGTATTATATATACTCAATACTAAAACTATGCACATAGTTTCATTATGTTTTGATAATATTAAATTATTTAGATTATCTATTTTGATGATATTAAATTATCAATAATAATTTACACCAAATTTACGTAAGTTCTTAATATTGATATTAATGCATGCTAAATTATTTAATTTTAATACTTATATTGTATTTGTTTACTTAATATTAAATTAAATATTTGTTATAATAGTAATAATAATGAAATAAATAATTTGAATTTTGTTAATATATATATATATATATTAATTATTTATTCATATAATATTCGGTACTATATTCGGTTTTCGGTTCGGTTCCGGTACAGTTTTTTATAAATCTCCAATACCGTACCAAATTAGTAAAGTGGTCTGGTTCTATTCGGTTCGGGGTTAAAATTATTCGGTTCGGTATGGTTTTTTATCTATCGGTTCGAATTTTTGATTCGGTTCGGTTTTTTTTTCGTCTTGTGCTCAGCCCTACTTCACATATATATAAAAAAATTGAGTAGAATATCATTAATTATTTAATATTTTTTTGATTAATATGAAATCATATAACCTAATTCTTGATAGACTGTATAATAGAGGGCAGTTCCCCTTTTAAATCAATAATGGCAGAATTCAAATCCAACACTTTAGAGAGGTTAAATAATATAATGAGAATAAAATAATAATTACCATCTTTGAAAATTTATAAATACAAGCTTTCAAAAGAAAGTAAGGGAAGAATAATTTTACAATCAACAAACAATATTTTTGTTTCCAAATTTATTTTACACTATTTAATATTCATGTATTTCTTTCGTTGAAAGTTTTATATTTCAAATTCATTAATTTTCAGTTTATTTTCTTTCTTTTCTTAAATTTTCTTATTCTATTTACATCTATTAAATTTTAAATAAATTATCAAAAGAAACTTAATAAACCAAAGCCAATTTTAGTTTTTTTAAAATTTATGAAATTGTTATAACAATCATTGGAATCAATTGATAGGGTGTTATTTTCGCTTAAGTGACGTTTCAATTTTAAAAGTAGTAGCGTATACAATAATGTTAAATAGTTGTTGAGAAATCTTGTGGTTTTTATGCATGGTCACGCTTGGGTCGAACTAAATTACTTAGAGTCTAATATACTCTCAATATCAATGGTTCGAACAAAAAAAATGTATAATTATTTCATTAACAGTTAAAAGTAAATATTTTATTTTAAAATAAAAAGCATCTCTAACACATGCACATTAATATACATATTTATATTTATTAAATGCTGAACTCTAAAGTCATTAAGTTCAAAATTTAACAAGTATCCCTTTCCATAATTCAGTATTCATATCTAAAAGAGTTATGTGTTGAATTCTTAAAATTTACAATATTTTTCTATAAAAATATATATATAAAAAAAACCATTCTGAGTGTTATAATTGAAATAAAATTTTTAAAATTATTGTAAATGTTATAATAGAAATAAAATTCTTTAAATTTGAGGAGTTACTTTTGGGTTCAATAACTAATATTTTTTTATCAATTATTATTATTATTATTGTTGTTATTGTTGTTGTATGAAGATATTAATAAATAATAAATAATTTTCAATAAATAAAAAAATAAATAATATATTAAACAGTAAAAAGTAACAATAAATATAATTAGTCCGTGTAACACACGGATATACATTTAATTATTTTTAAAGAGTAAGAAATACACGGATACACAACTAGTTATTTTTAAAGAGCAAGAAAAAAAAAGCTAAAGATATTTATATATATATTAAAAAAAATCAAAACTATATAATCTTTATTATTAACTTAGTAGTTAGTGATTGAAATGTTCATCCCAGAAGATAACGAATTGAAATTTTTATAATTACTTTTTAAATATTTTCAGAATCAAAATCTGGCAAAAATCCAAAAGCAACCTTTTAGTCGTTTAGCTGAGGTCGGCGCTGCCTGTCATGTTAATTGGATTCATGCAATTTGGATTTACATATAGTCATGAAATGATATATTAACACTCCAGCATAGTGTGTGTCTATATATATATATATATATATTCTGGTTGCACTTAACAGACGTATTAATTAATTAATAATCCACCAGTTGTCATATGAATTTTACAACCTGGATAGCTTCTTGTTTTCAAATCAATATTGTTTCACCCATGTGATGTTTTCCGGTCATAATAATTATATATTTTTAGCTCTTCCAAAATATATTTATACAAATAAAATTAAAAATATTAAATTAATAATTATTTAATTTTAACCATATTAATATGAATATTTTACTTTTATCGCAGATTATATATATTAATGATTATTACAGATTGTGTATATCAATTATTTAACCATTAAATAAAAATTAATTTTATTTATATAAATACATATATGTATGTTAAAGAAAAATTAAAATTTCTCACTAAAAAAATAATAAGTAATAATCTTAATTTAAATATTTGGCGGCTCTAATAGGGGATTTCAGTTTGAGGGTTAAAAATTTCAGTAACGATATCAAAGATTAAATTTTTGGGTTAAATTATTTTTTTAAAAAAATAATGTGTCTTTTCCTGGTAAATTTTTTTTTTTAAAAAATTACTATGAACGTAGCTTAATTTTTTAAAAGGATACAGACTTAGGCTAATTAACATTGATATTTGACAACTATAGTGTAATGTGCTAATCACTTTTAGTAGTAACTTCAAAAAAAAAAAAAAAAATTCTGCATATATAACAAATTTAAGAATTTCAATTATTTCAAAGTTCATGTTGGATGGATCCGTAGAAGTATAAAACCTTTCCAACATTTATTTTATCTATATATAAAATTCAAATTTGAAACTTTGATTAAAAAAAATTAATAAATTTATTGCTATTTGATATATTAGGCATCACAAATTTTTAAACGGATTCTATTGAAGGCGCAGCAAATTTTTTATTTTTTTAATTTGTTTTCTTGTATATTTAGTTACTTTTTTTTTTATCATCATCATTATTATCATTATTATTATTATTATTATGATAAAAACTAAATTTTAGTCTATTCAATTAATGAAAATTTTTACTCAAAGATGAATAAAATCAATTAAACTGAAATTATTTCAATTTTAAATATTTAAAACTGAACCAATCAATATTTTAAAAATAATTCAATTTTAATAAATTTGGTGTACATTTTTATTTTAATTTAATTTATATATTATGTTTTTGGTCAATCAACCAAAGAAGGCACATTATATTACTTTTTTTTTTTTTTTTTGACAGTAAGGCACATTATATTACTAAATAATAACAACATGACAGATAGGCAAGTGAAAAGAACACAAAAATAATAATAGTAATAATAATAATAATAAACCAATAGAAACAAAAAACAAACAGCAAGCTGCTAACCATAATCAACCATTTCTGCAACCTATAACTATAAGCATATTTCTTAACTTGATAACATCGATCTAAGAATCACAGATTATTCCTGAAAGGTTCATCTCTAGATTTTTTAGTGTGGTAAATTAGCAAGAGTTTTCTTTCTGAGGCCAGTACAAAAATGGTGGGCAAGAGCCTAAAATAATTAAGATCTTTTCATTTATTACAAAACATTGCAAAAGAACATTAGTTTACGAAAGTGAAAAAACAAGAATAAAACAAGAGATGATTATATCCAGTCCTGCAAATACAACAATTCAAACAACAGATTAATGACATCCAAGTTGAGTTCTGTAAAGAATTATGGACAGCTGCAGAACTATATAGTTAAAAAATATTTCAGAATTTATTTTCAGGAGATAGATTATGAAAATAAGAGCTAGAAGGGAATTTTACATAGGATATACTTATACAATGTGCTAAAAGAGATGAAGATAAATTTATACATTACTTGTCAGTTGTCACCATGAGTAGCCCAAGTGGTAAAAGATGTGGATATTCATTGTGGAGATCAAAGATCAAACTTCCACCCCCTTAATTTCCCTCATGTGGTGTTGGAAATTAACCACTTCAACTAAATACTCAAAAAAAAAAAAAAGTCTATACATTACTTCTATCTAAGCATCGATCATATAATCCCCAGTTAAGCTATAAAATTAGTGTGTCATTTATTGTCAATACGAAAAGGAAGCATTACAATTTATTTAGTCATTTTTTATTAATTATGTAATTAATTTAATTCTTTTTGGTAATTATCTTTGCTATTCGATAGCTACAAAAATTTTCACTAATTTAAATCGAATCGAATCGAATGAATCCAAAAGAAAGACAAAACTCTTCCGGTATCTATTTTTTTATCATTTGGACCACTAAGTAGTACTGATTGTAATTAATTTAATTTAATTATATATTATACATGCTTGTTGTCCGGCAATGTTAATATCTATGCAAAAAATTTAAAAAACAAGACCATTTGATTTGTGGGTTTGATATATAAATTCACAATTTACTTAAATATCTTTAAAAAAAAAAGATCAAAAAGTACGTCAATTAAGTTGCTTAAGCATCCTCTCTGAAGGGGTGCAATCTGGTAGCTAGCTATGCAGGCGAAGCCTCAAGATGACTCGGTGACTGCTGAGCCCTTCAAAGTCGGAGAGAAGCATGAGTTGAGTCCAATACACAAACTTGAAGATGTGGAACAAAACCATGTTCATGTTAGTAAAGGAACTACCACTCTCAAGACCATTGCCAATGGACTAAATTCTTTATCAGGTTCTACTCTAAATAAATATTCATCTTGCACCAACGTGCATGAAACTTGATGATCTATAGCTAATATGTCTTCTGTTTTTTAATTTGTTCAGGAGTTGGGATACTTTCAATCCCTTATGCACTAGCATCAGCAGGATGGTTGAGCTTAATTCTTCTTTTTATCATTTCAGTTTCAGCTTTCTACTCAGGAATATTGATCAAAAGAAGCATGGAGGCTGATTCACATATAAAAAATTATCTTGACATAGGAGAGCGAGCATTTGGCAATAAAGGAAGAATTTTTATATCAATTTTGATATATATGGAGCAGTTCTTAATCGCAACGGGGTTCTTGATCCTCGAAGGAGATAACTTGCGAAAGTTGTTCCCAAATGTGCATGTTGAAGTTGCAGGTATCCATATTGGTGGAAGACAATGTTTTGTTCTACTTGTTGCACTGATAATCTTGCCTACTGTTTGGTTAGATGATTTGAGTGTCCTTGCTTATATATCTGCTACTGGGGTTTTAGCTACTGCTATAATTCTTTGTTCAGTTTTCTGGGTTGGAGCATTTGATGGAGTTGGGTTTCACCAGAAAGGAAAATTATTTCATTGGGATGGAATTCCTCTTGCTATTAGCTTATATGCATTTTGTTACGGTTCACACCCAGTTTTTCCTACTCTTTATACTTCCATGAAAAAGAAGCATCAATTCTCTAATGTAAGCCACTATCAAGATTTGATATATTTTTACATTTTAAATCTTTAGTATTTGGTAGTATCACGGACTCTGAGTTCAAGTCAGCGGATCTTGTAAGGGGTTACTCCTTACAAGATCTGCTGACTTGAACTCATATATATGACTCAAATTCAAATATTTTATGTTAAAAAATCCAAACTTCTCTCCACTTTTACCAACATATGTTGGTTTTTTAAATTTTATTTTATTTTAAACTATTAGCATCTGATTAATACAGTTTGACTCAAGCAGTACCACAAGGGCGGTATTGTCTCCCAATAACTAATTTAACATAATTACATGCACTATGACTCTACCTTTACTTGCATTCAAGTATTGAACATAATTGTTTAAAGGTTTTGAATATTTTTGGTTGCAGGTTCTTTTAATTTGCTTCATTGTATCTACCTTCAACAATGCATCAATGGCAATTATTAGTTACAAGATGTTCGGGACAAAGATTCAATCTTCGATAACCTTAAACCTCCCAACCGACAAGTTAAGTTCAAAGATAGCAATATACACTACTTTGGTTAATCCCATATCAAAATATGCATTACTTGTTATACCAATAGTAGATGCAACCAAGATTTGGTTTCCATGGAAGGTCAACAAGAAGGCCTTCAACGTTCTTGTTGGTACCACTATACTGATCTGTAGTGTAGTTGTAGCCTTGACTGTTCCTTTCTTTGGCTATCTTATGGCTCTGGTTGGAGCATTCTTAACTCTCACAGCATCAATTATATTTCCAAGTTTATGTTACTTGAAGATTTCAGGCAACCTGAGACGAGTTGGATGTGAAGTGGTAATAATATGGGGAATTATAGTACTTGGTGTTATGGTGGTTATTTCTGGTACATACTCTTCTATCTCGCAAATTGTGGGCCATTTGTAATGATTAATGATTAATGATTAATGATAATGTTCGCATCTTTGTGGTATCTCTTGTTATATTATATATGGTTCGAGATCGAGTTTTATCCATTGAAAGAATAGATATTAGAAAAGTTTTGTTTTTTTATGGGATTTATCTGACTCAAACTTAAAAAATAGTCGAATTTCATACATATATATAATCTGCATTGTGAGGGCAGATCCTATATAGTGAATCAGGATAGTTGTCAGCATCATCACAAGCTGGCCTCTTCAACAGCTATAATATGATAAAAGAATTTGATTGCCAGTGATATATACAGTTTTATGAATAAATTAAATCAACAAAATAGGTGGAAATTAAGATATGAGCTCTGTCCAATCTCAACAAAATTGTGGCGGCATTGTCTAATAAAATGAAAATGCCAAAAGGAACCATGAAGAGAACCCATAATTCCGCTATATTGTAGAGGCAATTCCAATGGCTTGCAGCTGCCTTAATTGGCTTGTGCTTTCCACCACAGACTAAAGATGGTTTCATATATATATATATATATATATATATATATATATATAAATTAGTTTAATTATTTTAATTTTTAAAATAATTAAATAAAATATATAGTAATTTACAATCTGCACATTGTGTAGATTCACGATTAGTTTATTTAATAATTTAAATTTTTTATATGTGTTATTATCTTGATGTATCATGTAATATTTTTTTATATATTAATTCAATAAATAAATAAGTTAATATATGTTTGAATAGGTCACGAAGGTTTAATCCATTAAAATATGACTTTATTCATATTCTAAATAAGTTAATTTGTTTATTACTAGAATCCATTTATACTTAATACAAATTTATTTATATTAAATCAAAATCATTTAATTTTGTATCATATTTCGTGGTTTAAACTGTTTCACAAATTATCAGCCCTAGACATCCTCTAATAAAATGAAAGTGCCAAAAGGAATAGTTTAACCGTGAAGAGAACTCATAATTCCACTACATTGTACAGGCAATTTCCAGTTGCCCGCGGCTACTTGGCTTGTGCTTTCCATCACAGATGAATGATGGTTTCATTTTTATATATATAGTTGGCTTCTACTTTCCACCGAGATCATCAATGGATATGATAACATTAACGCAAAATGCGAGAATAAATATCTTTGCGGATATTAGTGTATTAAACTTCAAAAAAGAAAATACCAGCTCAACATATTCCATATTTGCAAAAATGCCCCATGTATCAATTTTTTAAATTACTATATGATTTAAATTAAATAGTAATGGATGAGTTGCTATTTTAATTAGTTGCGCATGTAATATATGTTATTGTAAAAGCTATTATATCAGAAGCCACTGAAATATTTACATAATTTATGATGATATATTATAAGTACAACCGTCACATAAGCCATGTGACAAAAGAAATATAAAAGATATAGTTGTAAAATCTAGATATAAATATAATTTATTTATTTTGCCAACAAAAGATCGGCAATTAATAACATAATAAGAAAATGACGGCGCCAAATCTTGTTCTCTTAGTAGTAAGAAAATATTTTTGTTAGTAAGAAAATATTTTAGTAGTATTTTTTTCAAGTATATATGGCATTAAATTTCGTTATTATTAATTTATAAAATTAATTTTTCCTTGATAGAACTATCCCCCGTTAAAATTCATTGTCTTTTGACTCTTTTCATTGTCAAAAGCAATAATCCCAACCTATCTAAACATCCCACAATTAATAAATAGAGTTAGGGATATATAAAAACTCAACTTGCCAATTATGCACACTTAAAGCTTAACTCAAGCGGAGAAAGCCTTTGTCATTGGGAGGGATAAGTGTTAAGTTCAATTTCTTTCCCCCCACACTAGACATGTGAGATCTCACTTTATAGTGATGGTTCACAAAAATAATTTTTAAAATATACTGATTTCTAACAACTAACAGCCCCAATAATACTGTCCGTATCACCTGTCTAAAAAAAAAAAAACTTGCCCATTATGCACTTAGGCCGGGCTATTTACCAAATTAAGGTTCAAAATTTGGTAAATTCTCTTTTTGTGGTTGATTTTAAAAAAATTCCAACTTTTGTGGTTCTTTTTTAAAAAAATTCCAAATTTGTGGTTTGACTAATTTTTTGACTTTTTTAAGGGGCCATTTCGCTAGTGGGAGAGGCGAAATGGCCAAAGCATTTTGCTGTGGGAGAGGCGAAATGCCTTGACCGAACCGAACCGACCGGTTCGGTCGGTTACCGATTAGGTTTGGTTCGATTTTGAGTTTTAAAAATATATAACCGACTGGTTTGTTCGATTTCGGTTTGGTTGTATAAAATATCATAATTTTTTTGCAATACATGAAAGTAACATGCAAAAATTGTACAAAAAGTTACTATTTTACTATTCATCAAATTACTGTTCCGACATCCGTTTCCAACACAGCTTGGGTCAAAAAAATTTAAGTAATTTTCTCATTCTCGTGGTATTTTTTTCCGAAATTTGAAAATCGAAATCGACCCAAACCAGTAAGTTATATATTTTTAAAAACTGAAATCAAACCAAACTTAATCGGTAACCGACCGAACCGGTTGGTTCGATTCGGTTAAGGTATTTTGCCACTCCCACAGGCGAAATGCCTTGGCCATTTCGCCAGTGGGAGCCATTTCGCCTGTGGGAGTGGCCAAATGGCCCAAAATAGGCTAAGGGGCCATTTCGCCTCTCCCACCGGTGAAATGGCCCCTTAAAAAAAGTTAAAAAATTAGTCAAACCACAAAATTGGAATTTTTTTAAAAAAGAACCACAAAAGTTAAAATTTTTTTAAAATCAACCACAAATTAGGAATTTAGGAAATTTGGGACCCTATTTTGGTAAATAGCCACACTTAGGGCATCTCCAATCGGACAGCAAATTTGCTGTCAAACCCAGCAGCAAATCTGCTACAAAATTTGTTGTTATGAACAGTGCAACAGCAAATTTGTTGTGCACAATTCATAGCAGCAAACACTATTCCACGCCTTTTTTTTTTTTACATAATGTATATTTTTACATGTATAATATTTTAGACCAATTTCATCCAAAATTGGTTTTATTTCTTGTACATGAAATTTATTTTGTTAACATTTTAATTAACAAAATATAAAATTGTTTTAATGTCTTATTAA
>CATIWO010087409.1:0-17770 GCA_949673435.1 Macaranga tanarius | reverse complement strand
GTGATATTGACCACGAAAAATGAATATGTTGACAGTTTTAATCAAATGATAATACCATTACTACTTATAGAATGCTATATCTATAACAGTTATGATCAAGTAATGGATGACACAAACAACCATTACTAAGAAGAATTTCTAAACACTTTGTTACCTAATGAATTACTTTTATATAAATTTGAACTTAAAGTGAGCTGTCTTATTGGTGTGGGTTAAATATAATACTCTAGTCTCTAAGACTAAGTATAGAGTAAGTAGAGTGTCGAACACTCAGGAATTTGGAGCAATCTTATATTAACTAGTTAGATACTTAGATGGATAGGGAAATAATGACAATCAAGATGTTGAATTATTCTAACTAATCAAAATTTATTAAACAAATACTAACTACACTAACTAAACTAATTATTCTAGCAACAAGTTCAAATTAGGTTCATTAGAACTACAATTTAGAATTTATCAAGAACTACAAAGCAACAAACAAGTTAATCATGAAATGAATGGGGAAAATGACCAACAATCCTTAAAAGTAATTCTCATTGTTAATTAAAGTTATTTTTATTTAGAATCTACAAGCATTCTCATAACATTGTAGAGATAAACAAAAATTGTTAAGTACCATGCCAGTTCTTTAATCCTTTAAAGAGAAATTCTTGTCTCCAAGTAATTCCTTAACCTTTAAATAATTCTAATTGTATTTCTACTAAAATGCATTAATTCTCATTATATACATTTGATTAACAAGTCATATATGGTGGCCAATCATACACAACACATTTAAACACTCAATTAAAATTAAATCATTCATATAAGATAAAAGATAAAATGTAATTCATTGATTCATTCTTCCTTACAATTTTAATAAAAAATGACTTAGCCAAGATACATATTAAACATAATTAAATAACAAAAAGAAGGAAAATAAAACATTAAGCACTAAATGAGAGAAAGATAGAGCTTGAATGTAGATAGCCTTCATGATGATTGCTTGACTTCCTTGAATGTTCTTCACTTGAAACTTAGAATTGTACTAATAATAAAAACTAAACAATACTAATACTTTAAAAATATAACTAAGTGTTTCCTGATGTCTATGTTATGTCTAAAACAATGTCAATACATGTATTTATAGGCCTCTTAAATATTCCAATTTGTACACTTTCAAAAAGGGGTCAAATATGAAAGGGTGCAAGGAAAGGTTGCCTAAACTACTCGGCACTATCATGCCGAGTCGAGTAGGAGTCAGCACACAAGCCCTCTGTCACGAGTCGGCACCAGTATTCATGTCTTAGCTCGAGTCGGCATGGGAAGTATGGGTATGAGTCGGCACGAGCGCTTGCTGTCATGAGTTGGCACACCCAGAATGAGTCGGCACGCCTCTTAGCTTACTTCCTTTATTTTTTGAACACCAAACTTCATTCCAATGCACTCCAATGCAACTTTAAGTATGAGATTAGCCTAAAAGAAACTATAAATCATATAAATAACATAAAAGCACACAAATAACAATAATAACATAATAATTAAATAAAATGCAAATGCAAACTAAAGAAAAAGTCAACAAAATGATCCTAAATGACTATACTATTTTGCATTAGAATAGTAAACTGGAATTTTGAGACTATTTTTCTGAATTTTTAGCTTCTATATTTGTTTCATATCTTAAGCTGGACAACTTCAAATTAGGTATGGTTTGATTCTTTAGAAACTGTATAGAGTACTTTAAAACTCGCAAGTTTTGAGTTTTAGCTGATTCTATCTCTAAATTGGTCTAATTAGAGCACCTCTTTAATTGCTCAATTTGTTGAGAATAGTTAAACTGGTTGTATTCTGCCATCAATAACTCTCTTTATAGCTATACTATAACACCCCTCCCTACCATACTCCACCAGAATACCCATCTGACAGTGGTATGGATAGAAAGAGGTATTACCTATTCTATCCATAATAAATACTAAAACTCATACATAATAATTCAATATTTTCATCAAATTATATCACCAATATAGATAATATAAACCATGCATACCCTATTATTCTATTTATAATAATTGATGGCAAGAGATATTCTAAAACAGTGAACATAGCATAATATAAGTATGCAGAATACATCAGTACTTAGGTGTCCTAACACCTAACATCTGTGTCCATAATATACATACACAAATATTTACAAATGAGAGTACCAGATGCTATCAAATAAATTACAAAATACATATCCATATCAGTCCCGGCCTCTCTCTCCATGTCAGGTTCTTAACTGACCAATATAAGATGCATGCAATAGAAGACCAAATATCCTAGCTAAGACTATCATAAAACACTCAACTCTAGCAAAAAAAGTACCCAGTATAGCTCTAAAGGTGTAGTATAGGATCAGGGCAAAGAGACAAAAAAGATAAGGCATGCTCCGCTCATCAAACCCAGGTCAGCGTGACTTGGACGTCAATATTGGTCTCATAAAACACCCGAAAAGTGGTACAGATATTGTCCAAGTGCTCCTCTCTTATTATAAACATATAAACATATGCACCTATGGTCTCTACTACAACTCTTAAGGTTAAATCTGCATCCATGTCGTGGCATACTGTGTACTTAACCAATGTTTCTAACTCTATAACCTCATATGTTATAGTAGTCCACTGTATAGCCATACTCCTAAGACTAGCTGCACTAAACTAAATACCTAAACCGAAAACAGTTTTATAAATAAAGAGTGTGAGTAATTTCGTAGGAAAATTAGCCAGGGAATGAACAGAAATAACAATAAAAATCAACCACAAAGGATCTCATGACTAACGATCCAATAATTAAAACAATAATTAATGAATGAAATTAAAAATAAAATATTAATATTCAAGTGGTTGTCGAGTTCCAAGAATGAATGCACTTAATTTTATTTCATTTTTATTATGATTAACATAACATTATTGATTTCAACATTCACGTTCTTATCATACAAATGTTTGTTGTACGTTAACATAATTTCTCTTTCAATTTCTCATTTTCAATAATTTGTTCATCACATTCTTTGTGTTGTATATTATATTCTTCATAAAAAAACAACACCTCAAGTTTTGCAAATAATGATCCGAATGTCTTTTTATGAATAACTTCTTACAACACCTCATTCGACAAATATAATTAAATGGCAATCATGGTCCTTTCATCTAAATCTTCCTTGTTTTCTTTGGTTATTGTAGACATCAATTTTTCTTTCTCTAATAATGCTTTATATAACTTATTGTGTGTCAAAATGGATCACATCTTTACTTGACATAATTCAAAGCTCATATTACGATCTAATTTCTCTATCTTAAATCTTGATGTTACCATAATAAAACCCAAATAAATTTAAGCAGCTGGAATATTTCTTTGAATAAAAGACTCACTATTAATATCCTATATGATGAGACGATGCATAACATTACTTCTTATGCTTAGATTATTATACCAAATGTATGGCTCTAATTGTCCTAGTAAAAATGGAATTATTTTTATGGTTTGCATTACTTAACAAGCTACAAACAATGGATCATATTTTTTCTATCTTGCTATGTCCTCTGGTTATAAATGTATGTATTGTTTATGGCTGTTTTCAGGAATCCTTTGATTATTTATTATTATTGTGTAATAAAAGTTGGAAAGCGTTCCTTTTTTATGCAAATGATAGGGTGTTGAATTTATTACTCCATCCTCTTTGTTGCTATGGTTTCAGTAGTGAAAGGGGTTGGTTAATGGATACAAACAAAAAAGATTTTGGTTATATCTATGTCATGCAATTTCTTGGACTATTTGATCTTATTACAAGAAGATTATATTTGAAAATGCAGCATTTTCTCAGTACAAATTGAAAAAATTGATATTTTTTCACATTGCTTCTTGGTGTCGGACAACGTCATCTTCAATTACTTTCACAGTAAATGACCTACTTTAGTCTTTTAAATGCATGATGTTATGGTAAAAAAAGTGCAACATGGTCAGTCGGATAGTGTCGCAGGCACGCCCATGCGTGCCAGAGCTGAAAATCAAGCCTCAGGCACGTCCATGTGCAGCTTAATGTAGAGTTATGGTATGTTGACCATAACTTGAGCTACAGACCTCCAAATGAGGCGTGGTTTGATGCTACGAAAACTTTAAAGAGTCCTCTATAAGTTCCATATTTGAGATTGGGTAGAATATATCTTTAAGAATCTCTACATAAGCTTGACATTTTATTGCTCACTTACTCCTTTGTCATTTGGACTTCCATGCGCAGTCTAAATGTTAAATTCTTATAATTTGATGAGTGGAAATATTATTTATATATTCTCCTTAATTAGTTCTTGAGAAGAACTATATGTATACTTATTTTAATAATTGCTTATTGAGTCGCAAGCTCATTCCTTTGCAAATTATGGTTTTTAGGCAATAGTTAGACTTGCTTGAGGTGCAAGTTGATGAAGCTTGAAGTGTACTCCTTTATGAGTATAGGTGGATCAAAGGTAGGCTTGGTGTCGACATCTCCATCCTCATGAGCATCATCATCATAACATTCAAACATTTTATATTTGTACATTGTATCTATTTTGATTTCAAACTATGTATGTACATAAAAGTAGAATGTATATATTACAAGAGCTTGGTATAAATACATGTCTTTTGAGAAAACTTTTCATATGTCACGTAGTTTATGTAATGTATGGACACTTGTATGTAGTACTTGGGGGGTGCTACATTACTACCACAAGTTCAACTATTAATGACCAGAGTTTTAATCGCAAAGATTATGGTCGCTTCAAGCTTTTTAGCTTTTTTTTAAAAATTTTTAATTTTAGTTCATTAATATTATTTATGTAATAAATCTAAAATAAAATCATATATTATTAAATAATACAAATGAAGAATATGTATAATAAATAAAAATTTATTGATATTAAAATAATTGTATTATATCAATATGTCCAATCTAGCATTAAAAACATTAATCTTAAAATAAATGATCAAAACATCATAAACATTGTTAACAAAAATAAGAAGAAAAGAAGAGTCTTGTGTTGTGACTAAGAAGAAAAGAAGAGCCTAGGCATTACCCCTACAATAACCATTGTGGTGGCATAGAAGATCACATGCATTACTGCTAAAACAAAAATGAAAATATGTAGCTGGTGGAATGCTTCCAATTAAAATAGCTGAATTATTGCTGGGTACCTTGTCAACACAGTAAGTTTCATTACTGCTGGCACATAACAACTGCCGCCGACTGTGAGGAAGATATTCTTCTATGGTTACTTCTCTCAGTTTTTCTCTTACACGGAAGCATTACAGTTGTAAACTGAGGTGGAATGCAAATGCTAATATGTTAATCTCTCTCTATATGAAATGGGTGACTCTAAATGGACTGACTTTAGCATTTTGAATCCTCAAAGTTGTTCTAAATTTCTAGATGTCAGTTAAGGAGCTAAAACTAAGAATATGTACATCATAGATATAACAGGGTAAAGAATCAACATACTTTATATTTCTGAGCAGTGCTATTAAGCTCATCTAAAATATATTTCCTGGCCTTCAAAATCTTGAACAAAGATTTAAAATCATATGTTGTTGCCCAATCCTTAAGTTCCTGTCTGTCAAGAACAACTATAACAAAAAAATGACTCAAAAGTTTGCTATAAATCTAAACCTGCAAACCAAAAAAAAAAGTTATAGCAACTTGTCTGCTACAAAACTACAGAAACTTGTTGTGACTATCAAGTTGACATATCGATGCTACAAGAGGGCATTGTGAATATGTGTTATCAAGGTTCTCCACAACAACATATTCACTTTGAGATAGCTTGAATATGTCATTTTTTCTGTCAATGATCTTCATTGCTGAATTTTGTTGCAATTCTCCAATATCACCTGCAATGTTTTCAGAATCATGTCCAAGAAAGTTAATTCTTTATGCTAGTAACACTTTAAAACCTTCACCAACATTCACATATTCCAATAAGACTACAAAATAAATAACCACCACACAAAAATGCATTAGATATGGTGATTTCTTGACCTTTTTTTAGCTGGATGGGTTTCCCAATCTTTAAGAATCCAGTTCAAATATCTGGTCCCCGTGCATAAAATGAAAAGCTTCTTGAGTAGACATGAATGGAACAAAATCGAAAGGGAATATAATAAAAGGGATCCCATTAATCAAGGATCAAAGCATTCTCCCATTTGTAATAAAGCATATGAAATTGGTTTGCTCAGATGTACTTTAACACGATATGCAGAATTTAATTAAGATATCTTTCACTTTCATTTTTCTCTTTGGTTTATCAGTACAAACAAGGCTTTAGCAAGAAACCCAAAGCTATTATACAAGTACTTTCATGTTGAGCAAACTAAAAAGAAAATAGTTTTAATCCATCATCGAAGAAGAGCAAAATAAATTAAAATACAATCATAGAGAATAAAAAATTTGGTGTACACATCTTTTGTACTTGATCGAGCCTTGTATTCCAATTATTTTACAATAAATTAAAGATACAAATTTTGTAACCTGTTGTGTTCTTGAATTCATAAAAATTAACAAGGATTTCACATAACCTTTTGATCAGATATCAGTAAAAATCAATAATGAAGTTTGGCATAGCAAAGGCAGGGCAATTACTAATTGATCATGAGTTAGCGAAACAGAGAAGTATAATACTTAATCTATATATTTTTTCTCAAACCAAAAAATGGAGAACTGAGAATGGAAAAATTATAGAAAATGGTTAAAAAGGTGGACATAAAATAGGAAACATGGAAATAAATAAAGGCAGGGCAGTGCAGGACATGAAAGAAATCCAAGAAATTTATATCAGATAGCAAACAATTAAATAAAAAGTACCTTGATGAAAAAAGAAGAAGAAGGAAGAATGCAGTATTGATGATTTAGGAATAAAAGGAAAAACCAGATGTGAAAAAGAGAAAAAAGTAAGACCTTGGTGTAACTAAAGAAATATAGCTTCTAAAATTGATTTAATAGCGAAATAAACTTAGTCTCGAGAATAAAGATTTATCTTTTTTTATCATTTTATCATCCCTACAGTTAAGGATTCTAACCAATAACTATTGCTCATTTATGCTCTAGATTGCTACAACCAAATAGAAATAAATATATAAATTAATATATAGAGTTGTGCTAAGTAGAGTTTGACTCACCTTTTCCTTGCTTTCTGCACTTCCAACAATATAACAACCCATCAAATTTGTAAATTGTCCAACAAGCTGACCAAGTACACCATATGATATTGAAACAAAGACATATTTTCCCTTCTTTGGAGAACAAACTTCAAAGGAACAAGCATAAGCACTCAAATTAAGCATTTCTACACAAGATTGGGGGACATTAATAAAGAAAGAAAAAACAGGCATACTACTATAGCCAAGTGATGCAAAATTTTCAAATATTACTATGTTGACAGCCATTTATTCATCTATGCAATTAGAACAAGCATCTCACTAAGAATTTTAGTATAATATAAAAGTGGTACATCATCAATATTTAAGATTTTATTAAGAGGATCAGGTTTTGTAATGAGACTCTACTCTTCCCATTTTGTTCTCCCCCATACCAAGTCACCTCTCTTGAACTCTCCTGGAATCCATAACTTTTGCCACTCCAAACCCAGTTATTGACTGCAAAATGGAAAACACCCGTAAGAACCAGAGCACTTTTAGCAGTAACAAATAGCTTATTCGTACAACTATAGTTTAATAATTCAAAATGAGATAAAAAAGTTTGAACTTTTAAGAAAACCCACTTAAAGAATTCAAAATGAACAATGTTATCATCATTCAATTTCAAAGAAAGAAACTAAAATTGAACAAAGGGATTTTTTTTTATTCTTGGATTGATCAGCTTACAAAGCCAGGAGTGTAGGCATAGGCAGAGAAGGCAGGGTCTTGTACTTTCCCTATGCAAAATCGCATTGTAGGGTGTCATAAGACAAGTACAAATTCTTCAACAACACCCCATTACAATAACCTTCTTCTTTAGGAATCTTTAACTTGATTGTAGCAATGTTGATGTACGTGTTTGATTCTTTTGGAAAGCCAGTCACATAGTCTTTTAATAAAGTAAAGCTATATAAGATAATTACAAAACCATGGAGCAAACAGAATCCCATAATTGACTTTTCATATTTCATCATTAGCTCAAATATGCAAAAATAAAAAACATAAGGATAATTATTTCTCTAACTGTTGAGAAAGAAACAACTATAATGGTAATTCAATAACAAGACTATTCAAGACTTCTCTATTCTGTATCATCTGCCTCTGTTATATACCATATACATTACTACTAGTATATGAATAACCTATACTATAATACTCAATAAAAGGAAATTACAATATGTCTTCTCTTAAACTTTTCATATTAGGTGATATTTGGCCACAAAAACATTAACATAGCTCTCAGGACTTCTATAAAACTTAGCTCCTGGGGTCCAAACTTATTTAGTTCTTTTAATTATTTTTATAAGCCCTAAATGTTCTAAATCAACCATTCATTAATGAAAGAAACAAATTGCTACGAAATATTTTTGAAACAAAGAAATTTGTTACCAGAGGTACCACATGAGCGGTTAACTATTCCTGGATGTATTTTCAATCGACAATGTAAGTAGTGTCCTCATTATGGTTCTTCCAAATGGACCATGACATTTCGAAATGGAACATGGTATGGTAGTGTGGGTCTCGTTGAGAGTAGCGAGAGAGTGCTCAAGAAAGCAACTAATCATGTGAGAGTGAGATTCGGCAATGAAAGTGTAGAATGGAGAAGAAATATGGGCTAGATGGTCAGAAAGGGAGATTGAGTTTGGCGTAAATAAGGGGGTCACCGTTGTTGGAGGATTGGAAGAGGACAATTTCAGGTCGGAAGAAACATCGTCCCATTGAATTTAGGAATAGGATTCAGTTTGGTGAGTAATGTTGATCTGATTAAGTATAAGTGGGTGCTTGAAATGTTTTTTCTAAGGAGAGTGAAATGTGTTTTGTAAAAGTAGAGGGAAATGTTTTTTTGGTCAATTAAAGGGAATTTAGCTCGAGAAATACTCTAACCCACTAATTTATTATCTATAGCGACCATATTTAATTTCACATAGCGAAGGGATAAAAATGTGGTCATAATGTGCATTATTTTTTTTTATACTTTTACGACTGACTTAAAAAATGTGCATTATTATCTATAGCGACCATATTTAATTTCATATAGCGAAGGGATAAAAATGTGGTCATAATGTGCATTATTGTTTTTATACTTTTACGACTGACTTAAAAAATGGTCACTATAAATACCTTTATTGCGACCTGTTTAACTATCAGTCACTAAAAATTGGTCGCTAAAGCCTATTTTTTTTGTAGTGATGGGTGTCCATAATCCAACATCTCTCACTCGCACATGACTGAACATATTCAGTCTTCATCCCATCCATACTGATAAATTTATCGTACGACCAGCATATAACGAGAGCACTTATGCTATACACTCATTGGAGATGTATAGCGTCTCGATAATAGATTTTATATCTTGATATATGCCTTACCTCAGATTACTTCTTTACATTCATTGCTACCTTTTGATCTCTTAGCAATATTCTATGTCCAATATTATGTACATGCCACTTATAGTACTCATAATAGGCTAGCCAGTGAATAATAGAAATATTAAATGTAGTCTATTAGTAATCTTCCCCTCATACATTATTCCTTTCTTATGGTTTAACTTGCTTATCCAGTTAATTCCTTTAGGCCGTATCTCTTATGACCTTTCAGAGATTTTTCTAAGATAGCTACATCAAATCATACTTTAGAACTACGCCCTAGGTTTTATACGTTTATGAAACGGGTCTCACACTAGGGGGTTGAGATCATTTGCTTATTTTTATAACTTTCCATCCCCGATCAACTTTTACACATATGGTATGAATCATGCGTTATAGTGTTCATTATTTTCTTAAAAAATGCATATTTTAAAATTATTATAATCATATATTTAACACCATACAGAAGCTACACATTCAGGTGCATCTCAGCACCAAATTTTAATACTTAATTGAGATTACTTCTGGCCATAAAGATAGAATTAAGAAGAATTACCTTTAATTCTCCTTTTAAAGATTACATAAATCTACTTATAAATTATGAAATGAAATGTAAGATAAAACTTATCTAATACTTAAGTAAGACGACATATGTATATTAAACTGGCTCTCGTAACTCTTTTGTCTGTTTAAAATACTGCCTCATCCTAATTTTTGTTAAACCTATTTAACAAAATTAAGGTAAACACCCATGTGAGTGGGTTACTTCTCTGTCCAACATACTTTAAATGTCATATACATTTAATACTAACACTTTGTGTATTGCCAAATGAACATCTACATATTTATTGAAAATAAACATATAACAAATCATGTTCAAATTATATGATAAGCAAAGTACTATCTAAAATCTATGCAAACCAAAACATTTAATGTGCCTCTCAAACACATCTCTAGTGATAGCTTTTATGAACGGATCTGCTATCATATCATGCATAGAAATGTACTTTACGTTTACCTCTCCTTGTATAACCATGTCTTTAATATAATGATACTTGATATTAATATGCTTAGTCTTACTATGGATCTTGGGATCCTTAGTATAAGCTATTGACGATTGACTATCACTCAAGATTGTTACAAGTACTTCAGAGGAAGTTACTTTAAGATGGTCTAGGAATCTTTTAAGCCATACTCCCTCTTGGACAGTACTTGAGAATGTAATGAATTTAGCTTCCATTGTTGATAAGGTAACATATATTTATTTCTTGCTACTCCAGGAGATGGCAGAATTGCTTAACAAGAAAATAAAACCAGATGTAGATTTCCTCTCATCTACATCTCCAGCCCAATCAACATCTGTGTATCCTCTCAATTGCAGATCCATTTCTTGATAACACAGCGAGTATTCCACAGTTCCTTTCAAGTATCTTAAAATCCTCCTAACTGCCTTCCAATGTGCTTTGCCTGTGTTGAACTGATATATATTTACTATCCCAATAGTATAGTAAATATCAGGTCTTATACACAATATTGCATATATAAGACTTCTAATGGCGCTTGTATAAGGAACGTTCTTCATAAGTTCAACCTCTTGTTGTGTTTAAGGACACATTTTTTTACTTAAGGTCTCTCGCTTAGCTATAGGGTTACTTATAGGCTTGCAGTTTTGCATATCAAACCTTTCAAGGACTTTGTTGATAAATGTCTCTTGAGAAAGAGATAATAACCTTCTCAAATGGTCTCTTGTAATCTTAACTCCAAAAATATATGCTGCATCACCTATATCTTTCATATCAAAATTGGATGATAACCAACTTTTGATGTCCTTTAGGTATTCAACATTATTTCCTGCTATAAGTATGTCATCAACATATAATATCATGATGACAACTTTACTTCCAGAGCTTTTGGTATAAACACAGTAATGTTCGTTTATCATAACAAAGTTATTTGAAATAACCACATTATGAAACCGAATATACCACTGTATAGAAGACTGTTTAAGGCCATAGATTGATCTCAGCAATCTGCAAAACTTTTATTCGCTATCTTTTTGTTCAAAACCTACTGGTTGTTTCATATAGATTTCTTCATTCAATTCTCCAATGAGAAAAACAGTCTTTACATCCATCTGATGTAGCTCTAAGTCTAAATTTGCCACTATAGCTAGAATTTACCTTATGGACGTAAATCTTACAACAGGAGAGAAAGTCTCCTCATAGTCAATCCCTTCTTATTATGTATAACCTTTTACTACTAGGCGAGCCTTGTATCTTTTGATACTTCTATCGGCCTTTCGCTTGATCTTGAGAGCCCATTTGTTCCCAATTACTTTATGTCCTCTTGGTAGATTAACCAATTCCCAAACATGATTTGATCTCATGGATGCCATTTCTTCTTGCATTGCTTTATTCCATTCACCTTTGGGCGGACATAAAAAAGCTTCAGACACATTCCCTGTCTCATCAACTTCTTGTAGATCAACTAAAAGAGCTTGACTCATACCATCATATCGATATCTTTTAGGTAGAACACTCTTTCTTTGTGATCATCATAATTCAGAATCTTGATAAACATGCCTCATATATTCATCATAATTCAGAATGCTCCCACTTGGTTCAAGTTCCATACTCCCACTGGAGTCAGGAATCATACTCCTACTTAACTCAAGATCATGAACATTCAGATCATTTAGAGGTAGAAGACCATTATCTTCTTCCTCTAGATTTCTCCCACTCGAATGGAGTGATTTTTGAGCGTCCATTTCTTAGGTTTCATAGAGAGTATAATCTTGACCTACATTTCCTAACTTAGGAAATTCATTTTTAATGAATTCGAAGTCTCGTGATTTAAATTCTGTCACTTTGCCACTTTCATGCTCACTTATGAAAACGTATCCTTTTGATACTTTAGGATATCTCACAAAGATACTTTTTTACCTCTTGGACCCAATTTTCCATATTTACTTGAGATATCATGAACATAGGTAACACAACCTTAAGGTTTTAAATAGCTTAGGTTGGGATTTTGACCAGTCCATAACTCATATGGGGTAGAAGTAACAGACTTAGAGGGCCCACAGTTTAGAACATAAGTGACAGTAAGCAATGCATCTCCCCAATAAGAAATTGGTAAATTTTCTTGTACCATCATAGATCTAACCATATCAATAAGAGTCCTATTTCTTCTTTTAGCAACTCTATTTTATTGTAGAGTTCTAGGAATAGATAACTGATGCTCAAGTTTATTTTCATCACATAAAGTCTTGAAATCTTCAGAAGATATTCACGACCACGGTCAGTTCTCAAGGCTTTAATCCTTCTATCTAATTGATTTTCCACCATATTCATAAAAGTTTTAAAGCAATTTAAAGCTTCAGATTTTTGGAATATCAAGTAGACGTGACCATATCTAGAATAGTCATCTATGAAAGTGATGAAGTAGTAGGCCCCATGCCTAGCCCTCACATTCATTAGACCACATATGTTGGAATAAATTAATTGCAAAGGAAATTCGACTCTAGTTATTTTTCTAAATGGTTTTCTAGTTAGTTTTCCTTTAATGTAATACTCACAAGTAGATAATTTGATTTTTTCTAAATTATTTAAAAGGCCTTATTTTGCTAATCGACTTATTCGATCTTGGCCAATGTGATTCAATCTAGCATGCCATAAATGCATATCATTTTCATGATTATGCATAGTAGTAACTAAAGAAAAACTAACATTATTATTGAAATTGACATGATCAGCATCCATAATAATAAAACCATCCAAAATAAAACCAAAACCATAAAATGTTGTACCCAAACATAAACATATGTTGTCATCATAAACCAATTGAAACCAAATTTCAATAAAATAAGAACAAAGACTAAGTTCCTACGAATACTTAGGGCATAGAAAACATCATACATGAGAAGGGTTCGACCACCATGTAAAACTAATTTACATGTGCCTATTCCTTTAACTGAAATCCTTATATTATTTCCTACATTGATTCATCTCTCTCCGTCAGGTACTCGTTGAAAATCTACGAAGGCTCCATGATCCTTCGTTACGTGGTTTGTTGCTCTTGAATCAATAATCTACAAAGGAGTAAATTCAGTTAAGAACACAGAACTAGATACACAAGCTTTACTCACATATGAGTAAATAGGGTGTACTTTTTTAAGCTTAGTGTAATCTTTTGCATAGTGCCCTTTTTGTTGACAGTTGTAGCACTTAACACGTGCAATATTGAATTTTTTCTTATTCTTTGACCCACTCTTCTTCTTATGTTTTTGCTTTTGCTTTTTGGGCCCCTTAGCCTTCCCTTTGCCTTGATTTTTACACTTGTTTTTATCGCAACTTATTCCAACAGAGGAGCTTCCTTGAGTGTAATACACTTGTGCATTTACTTTAACCGACGCAAGTTAATCTTACTCTAACTCCAAATCTCACATAACATTCTTAAAGTTCTTTATATTCCTTGAGTGTGTTAGGTGCATCCTCATGTGCTCCCAAATATTAGGAAAAGAGTGCATGACAGCTTGAATCATTTGCTCCTCAGTCAACACATGACCAGTATCATTTAATTCACTGATCATATTGGACATTTTTCTTAGATGTTTTTTCATTGTATGATTAGGACATTTCTTGTAGGTGTCGAACTTAATGGTCAGTGAGCGAAGCTTAGTTAAGGACATACCTCCAAAAATTTCCCTCAAAGCATTTAACAGTTCCATTGTATTCTCAAACCTTTTGAATTGCTTAGCAATGTCATCATTTATTACGCTAAGCAAAATGATGCAAGCAGTAGAATTCTTCTTTTTCTATATTTGGTATGCCTCCCTATCTCGCCTATGCTGGATAGTGGATCCATCCTCAGGCTCAGTTATAATAATATTCAGCATGTCAAGAACCTCTTGTTCTTCGAGCACATATTAAATTTTCATGCTCCAGACCTTATAATTGTCCCCATTCAACTTAAGGTCCTTGTTAAGTTCAGTAACAACGGACTTGGTGGCAGTTGTCATTGTGGATCCTTGTGATCTTCAATGATTAATGGTTGCACTTCGTTAGGAGAATAGGAAATATACATAATTACTATACATTTAACATATTAACTAATAAAATCTCCTACTAGACCTAGATTCGAAGAGGTCACTAAGTTTCTAACTACCATCCAAGTTCTAATGTTTGATATTACTAGTTAAAATTTTATGTATAGTAATAAAGATTATTGGATCAAACTTTTAAGTTCTCTAACTCTAAAGTTTTATGATCATATTATTGGTCTTTTGCATTACAATTTCAAAGGATGCAATAAATAAATACATTCAAATATTGCAAATAAAATAAATGCAACAAAATACGAAACTACATTTTTTGGATACATGTATCTCAAGCATTTATTAAGAAATTACTAAACAGATCAAAAAATAAATGAACATCCAAATCCAATAATCATAACTAAAGTAATGATGTTCTAAACATGAAATGATATCACTAAGACAATAGTCACTAAGACTATTCAAGGAACATGCCCATTTGGCATGTAAATGTCCTTCAAGGGGTTAGACTTATAGAGACTAAACTTAAGTCCATAAGGAATATAGTGTAGTATATCCCTTGTGTATCATAGATGCTTCACAATTTGTCCACTTCTTAGGACCATATCTTTAGGAGGAAGAACCATTCTCATCACTCCTCTTTTTGATATGATTTTCAAAAAAGCTTTTATAGCATCCATATAGTCACGATTAACATCATTAACCTATTCTTGATGCAAAATTCTCCCATAATCACCATGATTAAGGGTCATTACCATATCAGACATTAGACCATTGAAGTTACAACTTCGAAAATAACCACCACACAAAATGCCTCTTCACATCTTTTTATGGACACATATCATATGTTCAATTAGTGCATCAATATCATCCTAACGTTTCATAGTCTCCATCCTCATCTTACGAATTTTATTTCTAAGATGAAGGACCCTTTGCATCTGGCGATCATTCCTAATGACTGCGAGAATTTGCATAATGACTTCCTTTTTTGTATATAATATAGAAGAAGAATTTGTGTTTATTATACAGAGTAACAATTTAAGATAATTGAAAATATATTTTCAATTAATATCATTATGCACAGAGACAAAAAATTCCAAAAAAAATTACATTTTAAAAATTTGATTTTCACAAATTATTTTACTGAAGACAGAAAATAATTTTTAAACAATTTTTAACTAATTAAATATTTTTCACAACAAGAAAAAAAAAATATTTTCTGGATGCTAAAAAAGTTACAAAAAATTATATCAAAAAATTAGAAAAATCAAAATATGCACACTGGGAAAAACAAAACTAAAAACGAAATTTTCTACAGTGTTCACACACTAACATGTGCTCACAGACTCACCCTTCACGCGTGGATCAAAATTCTTTTTTTTTAAATTTTTTTAATTAATTGATGACACGTGTCACAAGGTGATTCATCTATGTTACTGACGTGTGTGCCACTTATCGACATACTATTGGTCCTCAGTACTGACGTGGTGGCCACGTTATCGACACGTGTCAATATTTTGCTTATGTGTCTGCCACGTGGCATACATATGTCAACCCTTCGTTGGTCAAAATAGAGTTGACATGGCAGACACGTCATCTGCCACGTGTGACATGTGTGCCACATGTACACATCCCATCGGTCCACGTCGTGATGATGTGGACGCTGATTTAATAGCTTTTGCACGTGGCAGGAGCCTATTGGCCCATATGTCTTGAGCTTCCAATTAGCTCTCGCCACCTGGCCAGCCCAGATGTTGAGTGAATCCAAAACTCCACTCACCGAAGGTGGCACGTGTAGGCCATGAGCCTCCTTCCTGGCAGATTCCGACGCCCGTGTATTTTTCGGTGGGGGATTTTTGGGTGCTCTCGTCTCATTGATAAGGTCAAAACTAAAAAATACCCCTCCTAAACTAGTGATATCAATTTTCATATTAATTTAAAAATTAAAACATATTTATGCACTAGAGGATAGAAAAATATAGATTTCTAAAAAACACAGTGCATTAACCAGTAGACGAAAAATATATTTTCTAAATGATTTTCAACAAAATCATGCCAATAGTATTAAATCATGAAGACATGGCTCTGATACCAATGAAAGATAAAGAATAACAAATTACAGTAAGGTAAGGTCACTAACCCTTTTCTCATGCAGCAGAATATGTAACAAATATGATGATCGAAGCCTTGACTACTAGAGCAAAGGCTGTTATTTTCACGATCTAAATACCACCGGAATGAAGAACGATGGGAGAAGAACTTTCTATGTAGAAAGCGTATTTCTTTTTCTTGTGTATTTGTTTAGAGTTCTACGTACAGAGCATTAAACCCTTACCAAATAAAAGAGGTAAAAGTACTCTTTTGTTTGGATTCTTTAATATCCAAATTCAAAACTCGAAATAAATTATTATTTAGATAATATATCAAATTATCTAAATCTTTTTGAATTTGAAAGTGGATTGTGTACAATCATGGGTGTCCATAATCCAACATATATATTATAAAAATTAATATGTATTATTTTAAAATATTATAAATAAATTATTAACAAAATATTTTTATTGATTTCATTATCATTACTATTATAAAAAATGTTTAAATTACTTAAAATAAAATATTATTCATAACTAATTCAATATTAAAAAAAATACATTATTGAATATAATAAAAATTTATATATTTATAATAGAATTATATATTTTTAATAATAATATTATTAGTAGAAATAGACTAATAGTATTATTAATAAACGTTATAATGTAAATTGGCATTCATATTAAATACTAATACTAATTAAGAATTATTTAAGTATTAAGTATATGTTATACACTATTTAATTTAATATTAAGTAAACAAACACAATGAAAGTATTAAAGTTATAAAATTTAGCATGCATTAATATCAATATTAAGAACTTACATAAATTTGGTGTAAATTATTATTGATAATTATATATCATCAAAATAGATAATCTATATAATTTAATATTATCATTTATCAAAACACAATGCAACTATGTACATAGTTTTAGTAATTAGTATATATAATACAACTATTAAGTTTAAATGTATATGTATACATTTACATTATTATTAATAATAACTATAAGTTATATTAATTATATATTATGTACTACTAATCTAATATTAAGTAAATAAAAAAA